>JAPMOQ010019052.1:0-32181 GCA_026543055.1 Argiope trifasciata
AATAAAATGAGTCCCTCGCTCTAACCACCAAGCCACCCACAACTGCTGATCATGCGCTGTTTGGACTTCTTAATACGTCAATTCCTGTTTCACAGGCCCCGGGGATCGGGTTCAAAACCCTAATACTAAGAATATCAATGGATTTGCGCATGCGTGCGGACTAAAGAAGGGAAGTTGGAGACAAAACTATAAACATTTGATAGAAATATTTTGGTTCCGACTTTTAAATTAATCAAGAAATATGATCGACTATACAAACTGAACTCGAAATAATATTAAAATAAGAAAATTAATGATTAATCTGTTTTCAGCTTTCGATACTCGAACTGAGGACAAGCAAAAATAAAAAATAAATTGAGTCCCTCGCTCTAACCACCAAGCCACCCACATCTGTTGATCCTTAGCTGTTTGGACTTCTTAATACGTCAATTCTTGTTTCACAGGCCCCGGGAATCTGGTTCAAAACCCTAATGCTAGGGATATCAATGACATCCATTAGCCAACACGGCGGTCTTTGGCCGAGACAAGGGCAGAACTCGCGACCCTTCGTTTACGAGACTGATGCTCTACCAACCAGGCTACCGCGGCCCTACTGTTTCATACTTTATATAAAAAGATTTAATCCATCATTAGTTCCTTTCGTTCCATCACATTGTTTTTGTCCTCAGTAAAGAATAGTTGTCCTCGCGAGAGCAAATCTAAAGCATGGATTCCTTTCCAAAATGGAAGAGAAACTTAGGAACAAATACGAATGTCTTTTAGATATGTATTAGATTTCTACTTTTATATAGTTTATTAGGAACTGATTTAATTCCTTCGCCATTCTCTCGAAACCTGGTTAGTTTTCTACGACTCCGACTATGTTTTAATTCACTTTGCAGCTTGATAATTTCCGGCCTTTTATAGTTTCCAGGAGGCGGAGTGAGAAGGTTTTGTGCTTATCTCAGTTTTTACTGGACGGATCTTAAAAATTCTCGAAGTTTTTCAGCATTATCCATTTTGTCGTCAAAGTGACCAAAAAATCAGCAAGTTGCCTAATAGTTCCAAATTTCCGCTAATCTCTAGAATTACTGACTTGGCACCAGAGCAGCATCAAACACAGATGATTGTAAATCGATTTTTCCCGTGATAGAACTGACCGTGTTGGGAAGCAACATTACAAGTTCGTAACCATATCATTTTATTTGTGAATACTGAAGTAGTGGATAGGTGTTGGGTTGAGAATGGAATGTTTAGACTCATCTAAAACCGAAAATATTGAGGGTCTCATAGTTGGAATTTCTCTCGATATTAATGAAATAAATATGAATTTTTAAACAATATAAAATTTTTTAATTAGATCTTTAGTAGAAATGTTAGTCTAAAGAATCAAAAAAGATGAAAAATTAAAACCTGCAATAATAAAAAATGAATAAGATGTCATTTGTTTTCAGATATTGTATCTAAGTAAGAAGTTAGGAAACAACTGAACCTTAAATCCCCAATATGTAATATAATAAAAAAATGTCAATGTATCCAGGACATTCAGGGGCTACTAAGAGAACTATCAGCTCATGATCATAAAATATGTGATAAACGATTTATTTCCTTCATCGAACTCCAACGAAAAGTGTCAAATGCATTCGAGAAATTTTTAAGCTCAAATTATAATTCTGAAAAAATTCCTGTGGTTTGTTTTCATAGCACAAATTGTACTAAATTACACACAGGCCTTAAGTTATGCATGCTGTTCTCACACACAGAATCTATGTATTTAAAATATAGTTATAGAATTTTTATTGTGAACTTTCTCCTAAACAAAAATCTTAAAAGAATGCTGTTCTCCCCCCCCCATTGTCTTCAACCTTTGCCTTATCAGAATTTAATTGTTCATCTGTCATAAATATATAAGAAACACCTTATGTGTGACTTCACAGATTTTGAAATCTGAAAGCATCGTTTCATTACATAATTTCAACTACTAAATGTTTTCAAAATAGTGAAGGGAGATTTTTTTTTATTTGTTTTAGTGGTTCAATTTTAATGTTTCTGGGAATGTTTTCAACATTTTTCTGAACTCATTCGAAACTGATTTGATAAATTTTCATTGGTTTGAATATATATATATATATATATATCTTGTTCAAATTTTCAGGTGCAAATAAAATACCTTTTATTCATTCACTCAAGTTCAAATAATATTTTTAAAACTTGTAGTGAATGACACCCGATGTTGATACAGTTTTCTTTCCAAATATTAATTCATGTATTAAATTTAATTCCTTTTTAATGCTTTAAATATGTGGAAATTAGATGTTAGCTCAGAATAGAACCTGGGACCTTTGGATTAGAAGGCCGATAACATAACCACAGGACAAAAGCATGCGCATCTCCCGTAGCTGTTATCTGTCTTATTAAGATGTCACCACAAATATAGTTTTAGCAGTTTATAATGAAAATGGAAATCAACACTCTGTACCTCAATCGGATTTCGGAAATTTTCACGAAAAAGTGAAGAGTGTGAGTTCAATTCTTGCGAAAATAAATCATTTTTTTCGAACTTAATAAGTTTTTTATTATAATTATGAAGTAACTAAAATAAAAAATGTCTTTGCTGACCAAATTAGGAGTTGAATTAAAATGTTATTTTTATTACTTGTTTTTGAATAATTGACAGCTGTTAAAACCAAACAATGTCTATCCACAACAAAGAAAAAAGAATTAAAAGTTCGAAATTTCTTTTTTGAGAAATTAGTACTTTTTTATGTTATTAGCATAAAATTGGGAAAATCTTTAAAATTCCTGAAAAAATTTATGAATTGAATAATATTATTATTCACGGATTATTTCATATTTTTAAAGAAGTGGGAATGTAGATGTTTCTATATTGACATATAATTAATTGAATTTTCATTTAAATATATTTAATTGAAGTTACCAATTTTTTTTCTGCATAAAAAATCGTTAGCAACTAGTTTTTGTAGTAAGAAATGGAGAGGAAAGAAATTAACTTACTGAAATAAGGGAAAAAAAGAAAAAATTCAAATGCTCAACTTTTTTACGTTGAATTCAATCAATGGTAACAGTTGGATAATTAAAGCAAATATTCACTACCGATATCTTTGACACATTTTTTCACACTCAGTCAATATTTGCTCCTCGATTATTCGTAATTCTTTCACACCGGAAGATGGGAAAAAAAGTGAAAAATTGCTCTTAAAAAATTGCCTTTGAAAGATATTTTATAACAAATATTATTCATAAAATACATTTTACAAAAAAAAAAAAAAAGTAATTTTTTTTTCTTGAAGTTTTTAATGTGTGCTTTGTAATACTTATCAATCCGGGAAGATTTAAATGCTTACAAATTCCTTTTCTGCTATAGCAAATAGTTTTAGAACAATTCATAAATTATACTTGAAAGCAATATGCGAAATAAGTCTATCAAAAAACGAGAATTTTCAAGCTGGCATTTCATCTTTTTATCAATACTCTACATTCTTGTTCAATTATCGCGCAACTTTTCAATTATACTTCTTCTGAAGATGTAAAAAACTTGTACTATTGATCCTTTTTTAAATAATCTGAAAGAAAAAGAAATACAAAATATTTTTTGAATGTAGAAAGATTATTCCTTTCCTTAAAAAAAATCTGTATTTGAGTCTTCACGATGTTTCAGAAGCAAGCCGTTTTTAGAAAGTGATAATGTAGATAATGATAATGTAGCTGTAAATATTCTTATTTACCGTATGTCTCTTTTAAGGACAGAAACATTTAGAGTTTTACGCCAAACCACCCTATCTCCTTAAGGGTGCCATATGCACGCCACCTACAATTTTCAAGCGTAATGTTATCCTATGGAGAAAATACAACGATCTTTTTCCGTTAGATATTGCGGTTTCTCTTTCATGAAATCAACTGCAATTTGTGGAAGGAATATAAACACAGTTTTCTGCCTAAGGAATTTTTTCTCGGACTTTTCAAAATATTTTTTATATATTTATTAAAATATCACATAATTTCAATTGCGTCATTTAAACATTTTTACTAAAAAATCTATCATAAATTAAATAAAAATAACAAGAGTGAAACATCCGTTTGGGTATCTTCTTTCCGATGCATATTATATATATATATTTTTTTTAAAAAATGTAGAAAAGCAGTATTTTAGAAATGAAATTGAAAAATAATTTGCACCTCCCCCCAATTCTCCCTTAACTCCACCTATTCGCGGAAGAATACACTATAACCCCTCCCTTTACCCTCTGATAGTTTGTGACTTTTATTATCTGGTTTTCACTTCATCTTCCCCTCAAAAATATTTTCTTTCTGCCTTTTTTTTTTTTTTTCTTTTTTTACTTTGTTTACCATCACAGCTGTGATCATCTGGAATTTCACAGACCGCACTTGTTTTTGTGAATGCTGCAGCATCCTTGGAAACAAATTTAGTACACTTTTTTCTAGTGTATGATTATATGTATCTGTAAATTTGCATATTGTTTATTTTTCTAGCGTACATGTTTAAAATATTGGGGGTAAATTAACTAATATAACTTTCAATGTGGACGGAGAAGAGGCAAAAAAAAAAAACCCATAAAAAAATAACTTATGATGCTATATTTTGGCAACAAAAATTGGAGAAAAAATTGAACTTCTTTTATATTAACTGTTTATTGCCAGAACTTGTTGATCCAAGATCGATGAAAATTCGGGATCGTTCTACTATTATAGAGGCCCAAAAGCAAAAAAAGGAGAAAATACCTTTAAATAAAACACTGTCAAACAAATAAGAATGTTTCCAAAGTTTTTTGTTCTCCGCACACTTTTATAACTATAATTTTTTTCTTCTTTTTTTTATAATTCATTGCTACTCTGTCTACGAGTTTTATCAATGTTTTATATACATGATCTTGTACATAAAGTTCATCTTATTTATATATTTTGCGATAAATGATAGTAAATTTTATTCTTAATTTAAAAATTATAGTGCTTTTATCAGAAAAATAATTACTGGAATTAAATAAATTTAAAGGGAAGTAAGATATAAAAAAAATCTATATCCTCTTTTATTTACTAATATTTGAATATTCGCATATTTCTGAATACGTTTTCTTCAAAAGCTCTGCGATCTATTCTCATAAAATGGAATGTATGTGTGTGTATGCGTATTACATTAGTTCACTAAGCAATATCTTTATCAAAAACATTTTCAAAACCCGTCTTTTTTGGCTTTTTATTGATTAATACAATTAATAGTTTTATTGTATGTTTCGTGTTCTAATTTTGCTAATATCTATCAAGTTACGGGCAACTATGTGAAAGTACTGCTAATTACATTAGTGGTTTGAGAGCTATTTTAGAAATTTTAAATAACGCTGTAAATCAGTGTTGAGCAAAGAAACATTCGTACCAAGTTATTTAATTGAATCTCACTAAATAATTTTAAAAACTTTTTATATACATGCAATTTTTTTTTTTAAAAAAAAAGCTGACAAGTCATTATAAATACGGAAAAGCTTTGACTTATTTCGGATGTCAGAAAAAGAAAGGTTTGCGGTTACTTTATTCTTTTCTTTGTTAAATATAAGTATATATATATATATATATATTAAATTTGATAGAAACTAGAATTAATTTTTTAAAAAACTTTAACACTTTTTTTAAATTTCCATATCATATATATATTATCTCTCTTTCTCTCTCTCTCTCACGCACATATATATAAGTAAAAATTATTATAAGGCCAAAATGAATTTTCATTTTGAAACATTCCAAAACCAGGAGACACTGATTCGAATACATGCAATTTCATGAATTATTTTTCTTCCAATTTATGCACATTACTATATTAACTTTGTTACATTCCACAGTTAGAAAAGCATAGTAATAGAATTCATCCTAACATTATTTTCAAAATATTCAATGTGGTACAAATGAGTCGTTTAATTAAAAATTTAGGGTATTCTCTTTTTTGTGAAAATCGGGCAGAGATTAGGATCCCAGCAACACAAAAACAGGTAGTATCAAATATATAGTATGAGTTGAAAAATTAATTTTCATTTTGTTCGTTACCTTTCTCATTTAAGCCTATTTAATATTTTTAAATAAATAATTTACTTATAAAAAATTAGGGACATTTTATCTAAATTCGCTGTTAGTACTAAATTTTTTCAGTTTGATGAGTTTGAGGTCTTACATTTATATAGGCACATAGATCTTACCCGATTCCCTCGGATTAAAAAATTAGTAATCGCAAGGAATTCTTTTCTTGTTTGAGGTTATTCGGCTTGTCAATCAAATCTTCCTTCGTTAGTTTGGTCTCTGTCTTATCCCCCCATCGATAGGTGGCGCTTTTGTCAACATCGGGTTTCGTTCTCAGTATATGGCACTCTTAATAGCATTTAAAGGACATGATCTTGAAGTAATGACGTCACTTTTCTTATCCAGGAAAGGGAGAAACCTCTGCCAATTTGTTCTAAAGAAGGGAAAGCTTGTTAGGGCAGACTGTCTCTGACAGAGTTGGCCCGTTATATAAAGGAGGAAAATAGGCAACGATGTTTCACAGGGGATTCCAAAAACTTGGAGGGGAAGAATTCTTCAGAATGAAATTTGAAATTAAAACAATATTTGATTTTCATCTGAACAAAAGTCTTCTTTACTACAGAACCTGTTGAAAATATTCGCAGAATCCCTAGTAGCTCATATATATTGTATAATCTATATAAATAAAAATGAATGTTTGTCTGTATGTCTCTTGTGCCTGCTTAAACCATTCATCCGATGGCGAAGAAACTGAGTCAGCTTATTGCTTACGCCTACGGGATGGTTAGAGGGATAGTGCAATTATCTAAAATTAATAATTAAAAAATTTCGAATCTCAACCTCATCTATTTATCAAGGATTCATCTCCAAATAACAAACCGAGGAGCCCCAATAGATTCTGTAGAAATGCTACATCCAAGTGAATATTTAAGCCATAGTACGCAAATATCATGAAGTCATTCTCAGAGGTGACCATTTTATTAAAGATGATTCGAGAAAGTTTCGAGGAAACCAACGCTGGGGATTTTAAATTTTAATTAAATTTTAGCGTTTTTCGCAGTAACCACCAAAAAATATTGCAGTACAAATAATTTTGCACCATCTTCATTTTTAAAAATTTTCTTTTCAACTATATTAATGATTTTAGCGTATAAATATATTTTCTGTGCTAAATCAATTTTGAAAGAAAATATTTTAATCGCATTTGCTAAAGTTAAATTTGAGAATTTCTTTACCGATGTTGGTCTTTAAAATATTCAATAAGATATTTAATGTAACTACTCCTGATGGTTTCATGCGAAAAATATCTTTGATCTATACATTTTGGGAATAAAATAACTCGTACTCTCTCAGAAGTCTGTATTCTGTTCATTGCTTTACATACTCCCCTGATTTTCGGTCATCTACCCTGAAGTTGGATTTTTTATTTGAAATGAAAGTGGTAAAATTTCAATTAATACAAAAAAAAATTGCTGAAACCTAGCATTTTTTTTTTAAATTGAATGCAGAAAAAGTATTGTTCAACTTTGAACAATACTTTTATGAGGTGCTATGAGATGAGAACTTGAGGTGTTGTACCAAATATAGAATACTTTTTATGATTTTTGAAATATCTCAAAAGATTATTCGATAAAAATTCGTCTGATTCCTCATAAAATTCAATTTCACTTTCAAATAATAATGATATTCCATTCATCAAATTAATTACGATATTTATGTTAAGCAAGTAATGATATTACCGCATTGAAACAAAACAGTGTCGTGTCTGCATCGCTGAATGGCTATGACGCTGAACTCATAGTGAGGAGATCATGTGCTCCAATCCCAGTGGGCTTAACATTCGTTTTCCCCTTATTTCGTGTTCTAGAAGATTCTGGACCTTTCTTTCATTGACCAGATAAGTGCTCTGGACTTTTCTTACTGTCTCCAGAAAGGTATTCTTTCAATACTTGTATAAAAGCTGAAGTTACAGTGTTGAGCTAAGAAATTGATTTCACTCTACTTCCTGCATCTTCTTGTGTTCTCTCTACGTGTCAATATTTGATTTTGTTTCAGTTGAATGATTATACTTCTTAAAAAATTATGAAATCTGAATTTTATGTAGTGTTTCGATCCTTTGAATCCCGACATTCTGACTTTTAAATCAAAAAGCGTTTGTAAAAACCCCTCTTTGCGTGAGATTCCTTTGGTAGGGCACGACCATCGTAAACAAGGCCTCACAGCTTGTTTGTGACGTCACATGATGAAGACGGTTGACTACCGTGAGCGGAATCTCGGTTTCTTCTTCCTCAATGTTTTAAATTCATTTAAAAAATAACTATCTCTTATTAGCTTGCATAAAATTCAAGATGGCTTATTTCTCCCCTGTGTGAATGAATGAAACATTCAAATTTTTTAAGATTTAAATCACAATGTAAATTTGTAAGATAAACACATTGGGGTATTATTGTTAATTTTCTTCCTGTTTTAATAGATTTTTTTTATTAAAAATCATTTAATCTTTCTCTTTTCTTTTAAAAAAAGATATTATATATTCTCTGTTTTTTTAAAGTTCAAAATTAAATCAATCATTAAGACTTCAAACTTTTGATGTTTGTTTTTTTGCAGTGGCAGATAATAAATGTATTTTAAATAAATTAACATAAATATTTACTTTCCAAATTACTTATGAACTTTCAAATGTAATATTAATGTATTTAATATAAAATTCAACTTTTACACCAAATAATTCTATTGATCAAAAAGAATTACTATAAGTTTTTATTTTTTCACATTAAGAATTGAATTCACTTAATATAATTCATACACTTTAATAAACTAGCTTTTATTATATTTGGTTTTGCATTTCATTGTATTTATAATTATTTCAATTCAATCTGGAAAAATAGTAAAAGAATACATAAATGAGCAAAAATCACACTTTGAGAATCATAAAATTTTATTTTCAGAGACAATAATAAAATACATTTTGTTTTCAAATTTTATTATACATTTAACACAGACAAATGAAAATAATTATAATACTAAATAATGTTAAAATACAAACTTATAAATAAGGTTAATTATAATATTAAAAGAAATGACAAAAATCAACAAACAAATTGAACTGATATTACTGGTTATGTTTGAAAGTTTAATTTCAAATATTTTAATCATCCCTTCTCTTTTTCCAACTAGCAATTTTTAATTTTCTTTCCTTTCTTTTTTCCGCTTTTTTTACAGCTAGATTTTTTCCTGAACTAGAGCTTTAGATAAATTATCATTTTTTTTCTTAATATAATTATTCAAAAATATATTTGTGGAACACCAAACAATACCTCCGTGCATATTTATTATTTCCAAGAAAAGAAACTTGCTCCATCAAAAATTAATTTATTGCTTGCTAGCTAACTTCAGAATTTTCTGAAAGATCTTTTAATAAGTCAGATATTAACTGGACTGTATCTTTTACTTCAACTTTCCCTTTTAATTCATACATAAAATTTTCTAAATTATCAAGAATTTCTATAATTGTACCCGTTTTGCTTACAACTAATGGAAAAGAAAAAATTGCCTAGATTTTTAACCTCGTGATCTGCAACATATATACGAGCTTCTAATTTGGAAGAAATTAATAAAGAATGACTTACCTTCGGAGCACGAGAAGTGTCTAAACAAATAAAAATTATTTCACTTGCTTATTGAATTATATTCCATGTAATTGATGTAAAATTTTTGAATTTTAAAATTAAATCAGAAAAAGCATTGATTTTTTTCTCTCTCTTCTTTTTTTGCTATGTCCTGAAGACTGTAATTTAAAGCTGCTTTTAAGTTTTCCATTTCTTTACGTGTTGCTCTATCCATTGGAGTTTCTCTTCTTACTTTAGATTTTGAGGAAAAGTATGACGGCAAATTAGTGAAAATTGAAGGTACAGCACCAGGTACAAGCCTAGAAAAAAAGTTTAATTTTTAATATTTAAAGAAATCAGCAACTTATTAAAATTTAAAATCACAAACAGAATAGATGCTTTCTTAATGTATAAACTGAAAGTTAACAACATAGGTTGTATATGCGTGAAAAAGTGCCTCAGATAAACAGTGGCATTTCATTGTTTCTAAAAATTTTCAGATCTTTTATAAATGTTGCATGCATTCATAATTAAAAATTGCATATAACTAATGATATTTAAAAATAATAAATATTAATTGCTTTACATATAATCTGATGATTTATAGATAAACAAAAACAAAAAAAAAACTACATTTTCTAAGCTTATATGAGCATGCAATTCATATTGTTTTTACAGCTGTTTCTAACTTTTTTACATAAAATTTTATAACAAAATATAAATTTAATCACTTTATAGTCATGATGTATATAATTAAAAATTGTTTTTTCATTCATTAGATGATTTTAATCCTTTTTTATAAAGACCATAATAACAATATATCACTTAAGAGCTTAAAATTTTTGTGATAATTATTAAAAATTTCTGAAACATTTACCTTTTATACTCCAGTGGTACTTGAATAAGTTCTCCTGTATTAGAATTGAATGCTTCGCTAACAGTTAAAAACTGATTTTGTTCAAAATGTTTAGCACAGACCTACATAAAAGAAACAAAAATTAGGCCTAAATCAGATTTTTAAAAATATGTATGAAGTATAATGAAAAAAGATATCAATACGAAGACTTTTAAATATTAAGAAGAAATATTAAAAAAAGACTATCATAAGTAACATAAAACAAAGAAAATTTTTATTTAGCTCAAACAAACAATATTATAGTGATTGGAAGCATAAGTAACTAAATCTAGAGCAAAACACAAAGATAAATGAAAGTTAATATTTAATTTTAAATTTTTCCAATTCAAAGGAATTAATTAAAAACTGTATTAAAAAATCAAACTTACCCTACTATATTTAGTTGGCACGAAATTATCCCGCTTTATTGCCGAGATCCATGCTCTTCTACTGTTTTCATCGCATGGAAATGAAAACACAAGAACATTGGGGCTGTTTTTTGAGTAATTACTTTTACAATTGGGAACGCAGCACGCACTAGGCATCTTTATTACGATAAATTAAAATTAATATGAAAAAAAAAGGATCAGAACACTTTCAAACATAACCAATAACACACTCACCGCACTTCACGACTACAGCCACCATGAACTTACCGCACTCTATCATACAACTTGCGTTTAGAATTTTCTAGACAATCCGTCTTCAATCGTGACGTCACGGGCTGAACGCGATGGGAGTTGTGAGGCCTTGTTTACGATGGTCGTCGGTAGGGGCGGTAGAGACAGGGATCACTTCCATATCTACTCCCAAATTTTTATTCGCATATTACTACGGGGCACAGCACAAAATTACGAAAAGAAACACCAACACTCTCACAGAGCGATATTCTCCTCTTTCAGAACGATCTTCCCTTCACCCGCCCACCCTACTCTCCATCAGACAAATGGGGTTGCTAAAAATGGTGAGCAGGTTTGAAAAAATTGGCACGCCTTACAACGTTTCACTGGGATTTTATAACCTTCCTCTGCAACTTTGAATGTTAATTCTAAGAAGATTAGTAATAACGTCCCATTGTAAGCAACACTGTGGCTATTTGGGGACGGACCTCGCCTTTTAGAACCACGGCCAGAAGACAAGAATGACACCTGAGCGGGCATCCCCTCTCCACACCACACCAGCGGGAGTACTTTTGGCCTGACAGATTTAATGTGCAAGAGACCCCCTTACATGAAGGTTCTTCGGTGGAATCGAGTCTCGAATCTGAAACCTTCCGGCTCCAAGACCTTACCATCAGGCCACCATGGTCCATTAATTCTAAGAAGGCCCCACCAGTTAAAAAACATTCCCCCTTTTTTTCTGTGAAATTAATATATACACTGTAATATTGACTGCTGCAAGACTGTAATTGATGTAGACACTCGTAAGCAAAAGTTGAAAACAAATAACTGATGCTTTTATGCACAAAATGTGGCGTAAATAATTGTCCCTGAAAAGAAAAGGTCCGTTGCTATACAGGGTGTTTAAAAAAAACGTAGACAAAATGACATAGTTAATCCGTCATACAACAAGGGTCAAAAATCACATAGGAACAGAGGGTCGCAAATGACTGTACAGGGCACTGGCGCCACTAGAGGGCGTTACGATAAAAACACGAGTTGAGGAAATATTCCCTTAACATGTGTGGTGGCATTGTAAGAGACTGTTCACTAAGTCGGTACATTATCCGGGAAAGATTTAACGGTTCTTCGTATCTTCTTCTTCTTGCATACAGGCGACCACCCCGCCACAACTGAACGTAGCAGTATCGACAGGATTGGTTGGGGTCGACTGCTGAATAAAGGCTGTCCAGCCTTACATGGACCGATCAGTCAAACTAGCATTCCTTTTGGGGTAGTAAATGATTGTCTTCCTCCCCATCTGCCCTCTCTCAAACAGTTGGAATGAAACTGTCCATCTTTAACATCATATCCTTCAGAGTTTTGAGATGACCTGCTGCCCTCAGTACTGCACTTAAATCATTACTGTCAACCTTCAGGTCCTTCCTTAACCCTGAGATCTCCATACATTCCATTAAATAGTGGTAAACTGTACCAATTTTCCCACAAATGCATTTATTTTCTTGCGTTCTTCCAAATCTTTGGAAATATGCAGGAAATCTCCCATGTCCAGATATTATTTGGATTATCAGTGGATGGTATCTTCTTATTTTAATTTCCAGATTGGGAATAAAGTCGAAAGTGACTCTTCCTGTTTTTGGACATATACCATCTGCCAAACCATTGAAGTTTTATTTCTTCTTTCAATTCCCCTTTTAAAACACCACTTGATTTGGGGACAATAATATCAACACTCTCTTTCTAAGTCGCCAACTTTGCATAGTGATCCACCTTTTCATAACCATATAACAATATGGGCCTTAATCCAATTCAACTCTATCGACTTGTTAATTTTAACCCTTTTTATCTTTTCTTTTATCGTCCCTATTACCTTATTACAATTGTGAGATGACTGTATGGCTTGTAAAACTGACAGGGAATCGCAAAATAAATAAAAATTGAGCGCATCTGTCCGTCCTCAACCCTTTCGCAATATTCAATGGCCATTTTTAAAGCTTGCACTTCCACCTGAAAACTTGTTGCATGATTCGATAATCTCACAAGACGTTTATCTATCTCTTTCCCATAGTAGTACACTACAATTGCAGCTCCTACTTTATTTTCATCTTTTGAACCATCTGTAAAAATTTCTATCCCATCCATTCTTGGGATCTTCATTTGAAAATTATAAATAAACCATTCGGAAGGGTGTTGTTCGAATTAGTCGAAATACATCTCATAATCTTTATTGTTGAAGCATTTGTTTCCTATTTTAATTTTATTACTAGAAGTTCTTATTTGAAATTTAGTGAATATTTCCTTGGCTCTGAGATCCATTGGCAAAATCCCCGTTATCACTTGAAGAGCTTCTGTAGAAATGGTTCTAAATGCCCCAGACATAATGATCAGAGGGTGCCGTTGGATTGAATTTAATGTTGCTCTGATTTTCTTTAGATTTAACCTATGCCCCCATGCTTGAATTTAATGTTGCTCTGATTTTCTTTAGATTTAACCTATGCCCCCATGCTCTATGCCCCAAAAGAACAAAGGGCTCAAGGGCCCCAGTGTAGATTCTTCTAAGATGGTATTTTCTTTTCCTATAAAATTTATCCGCAACTGTCACTAGATTATATGTTAATGCATCCACTTTTTTTTCTTGGCTTTTCTAAAATGCGACGTAAATATTAATTTACTGTCCCATGTAACTCCTAAGTATTTTATTTGATTAGATACATTTATATTGTTATTGCCCATTTTTATGTTGGGTGGATCAGTCAATTTTAAATGTTCTCCAAAATAATTTATAATGTTCTCTCTCCTTTCCTTTCATTAAACTCGTTTGTATACTTTGCCCCATTTGAATAGCCTGCGAATTATTTGTTCACCTTTAGTTTCCAGTTCAACTTTTGTCCTTCCCGAGATTATTAGTAGCACATCATTGGCATACGCTTGTATAAAGCAGTTCTCAGGAAGATTGATCTTAAATGCAGAATTCATGACCAGTTCTTCTTATCTAACATTCTTAAGGCCTTATTACACGGCGAAATATCATCAGCACTTTTCGTCAGTAGTTTTCAGCTTCTACCCTCAAGAACTGGTCAAACAAGTTTTTCGTCATTGACAACTTTTTCTAACCTGCTTGAAAATGCCGATGATAGTGACGAAAATATTGTCTGCAAACGAAATTCAACCAAACACATGAAACTTTGAAGTGACGTCACTTTCGTCGTCGTTGCTGACGGAAAGTGCCGAGGCTATGTCACCCTGTGATAAGGCCTTTACAAGAGGCTCTGTCAGAAGTGCTGAATAATGTTCCCATGTCTATTCGCCGACGCAATCGATTTTAACTCAACGGAGCTGCAGCACATTTCAGCACAGACGTCAGAGCACATCTGCTGGCTATTTTTAATGGTGGTGGTATTGATCGCGGTGGAGCAATCGTATGGCCTCTACGATCAACAGACCTACTACTCTTGGATTTTTCTCATGGTAAATTTTGAAAGGACTTGTGATCTGTAATGGTTTTGGTTCTTCTCTTTGTATTATGTATTATTCTAGATGACCAGTAGTGGCTTGGTATGACTTCAATGTACTAAAACCTTCCCCAATAAAGGCTCTACAAAATGGCGCAAATATTTGCAATACCAGTTAAGTATACCTTGAGTTTTTTCTCTTTCAAACATTCAGGAGACTTCATTTTATATTATATATAGAAGATCATGTAATACCTAGTATCAGTTTATTTTCTTTGAAAAATATTTCAACACTATTTTGCAATCATCGCATCTAAATCGGGAATTTTAAAGAATTGCGCTGCCAGAGTTGATGAAACTTCGTACAACAGCAATAGAAGGCAGCCAATATAATTTTATTCTCTTTTTGTTAGAACTTCACAATGGATCCCATCTAAAAGATAGAGCAGAGGATTTTGTGAAAAATTTGCATCATAAGCTGCTTCGATGCAGCCAAATGATGATCAGCTACTTAACTCAATGCCTCAGTAAAAAGGCAAAGATTATCATCAATGTTATTTTATTTACGGCACTCCCGCTGACAAATTTTCAGCGATTTAAGCCGAGTTTGCAGTAGCATCTGAGGGCTTCTAGCTCGTATGAAGATGACACACATTCCCTTGCACAACTCTTTTTCACGTGGGGGGGGGCTACATCGCACACCTCGCACTAGAGAGTTTCCTGGTTAGAGAACTATTCCACTAAAGAACCGTCGTGTAAGGAGGGTGGGGATCTGTTGCACATTAAATCCGTCAAACCAAACGTTTTCTCGCCGGAAGGGTCTGGAGAGAGGGGAGCCAACTCAGGTGACGACCTCGTCATCTGACCACGGTTGACAATGACGAGGTCCGTCCCAAAATAGCCTTAGCGTTGCTTCAAAACGGGACGTTAATATAACTGAACTGAAACTAAACAGGGTAGATGGAAAACAGGGTAGGGAACAACTATGGCTGAACCAAGATTCGACCCCGGATCATCCACATCACGGGGAAGACGCGCTACCCCCAGGCCCGTTTGATGGCTTATGAGGAGAAGCAACACCGCAACTTCTCAGAAGCATGCCTGTATTTATTGCAAAGGTGACCTTTAAAATTAATGAGTATGAGCGTTTATGCGTTTTATTTGGTGCGATCTTTTCCAGAAACGAAAGCACATGTAAAAGAAAACAGATTAAGAAATGAATCAATTGCCCATTTCATGGCAGATATGCAGCGAGGATGGTTCATATGATGAAAAAACTCGCGCCTGGTACTGGAGGTGCGATCTGAACGCCGAATGGAAGATGAAGTGTTTGTATGAGCAAACCAAACTTCGGAATCCCGCTTTCATAGAGTCCTTCGCGGGCGAATGCATCCTCTCCGTAGCGTTAGAAATCCACGACGAAAACAAAGTGTCTACTGAAGAAAATTTTCATCTGTTTACTCGAAGGCGGGCGCCCGTTTGCTAGAATAGATTTGCAACACCCTCCTGTGGCTGCAAAAACCACTCCTAAAATACTTTTAATCACTGGTGAGATGACCCCGCACAGAAGATTCGATGGATTTGGCACAATTGGTAAACTTGACGAATACCAATTACTTGTGTTTCAGGCAGCTTTCGAACGACATGGAAAGGTCACTCTTGGAAAAAACGACCGATGTGACCTTGAAATTTGGGCTCGTCTCCATCCCAGCGCACAAAATTGTTCCGGTGGCGAGGCCTCCAGTATTCAAGGCCATGTTCCGCTGCCCCATGAAAGAATCCAAGGAAAACAAGATTGTTATACAAGATATTGAGGTGCCAGTTCTTCAGGCCATTCTGAAATACATGTTCAAGGGAAAAGTGGAAGATTTCGCACCAGCTTCTGACTTGCTTCCTTAGCTTCTGACTTGCTATTCGCTGCCAGTAAATACCAGATCGAATGTTTGGAGTATGTCTGCAGTAAATATTTGATGAGAAATATATGCATGAAAAATGTCGCACACATTCTGCTTTTGGGAGACTTTGTTTCGCCAGACATGAAAACTTTTGCAATCGATTTCATATGTAACAAGTGCACTGATTTTTCAGATTTAGAAAAAACGAAAGACTGGATAGCTTTGAAGAAAAACAAGCCTGATGTAGCGTTAAAAACTCTCATCAAGTGTCAAAAACAGAAATTGAAAAACTGAATTACTAAATAGAAATTTTAGTAAGATTTTAGTAAAAACTGCAATCCTTTAAATAAATATATAGAATTAAAAAAAATCAATTTCCTGTTTCTTTGAATGCGTTTTTTTAAAAATCTGATATTGCTTTCTTTTAAAATTCATTGCTATGCAATTTTAACGTCATTAATAATCGAAAATTTGGTATCGTATTTTTAAAATTAAAATCGAAGTACAGAATCTAGATGATTGTTCTTAATTAGGCTAAAAACAAAGCAAGATGACGGATCAAAATTAAAAGCAATTCCGTAGTTTTAATTCTTAGTTTTCAATATAAATGTCTAAAGTATAGCAAATTGATGTACTGCCATCTATTTTGCAAGGATTTAAATTGTTGGCATGTATATTTGTGGGATTTAATATTTACTGAACTCGTGAATAGCAAAATCGAGATACAATTCAATTGCATATAACTAATTAGCCTGTAACTGTTAATTAAAGGCAATAGAACGTAATTATTGCTTATGTTTGAACATATTTTTTGCAACAACTAATATTTAATGCAACTGAGCATATTTATTGTTGTTGCCTATCTTCAAGAGGTCTGCCCAGAACCAGAGTTATTCATTCAAAACACACCATTAATCATGCAAAATGAATGCAAATTCCTTGGTGTAATTTTTGACAAAAAATTGACTTTCCTTCCCCATATTACATATTTGAGGAAGACTTGTCTCAAGTCTCTAAATATTTTAAAAGTTCTCTCAAATACTGCTTGGGGTGCTGATCGCATATGCTTATTACGCATATATAGAAGTATCATTCGTTCCAAATTAGATTATGGGTGTATCGTTTATGGATCCACGCGTGTTTCACACCTCTCAAGACTTAATTATATCCACCATCAGGCTTTAAGACTATGCTCAAGTTCTTTCCGCACATCTTCAATCAAGAGTTTGTATGTGGAAAATTTTGAGCCATCTTTGACTCATAGAATACATATGCTATCCTTTTGTTTTTATTTTCGAGTTTTATCGACCGAAAATAACCCTTTGAGGAAAATACTTTTGGACCATAGTATGAACAGACTATTCAACAGCCGGCCTTCTTGTATTCCTCCTTTGGGATTACGAATTCGTCAATTACTTCCAGATGAATTTCAAGCGCTTGATGTCAGCAGTAATAATTCACATGCAAACCCCCCATGGATTTGCAATAACATCACCTACTTGAATCCATTTAAGAATCTACATAAAGCGGATGTTTGTGGTTCTGTTTTCAAATCTATATTCTTTTCCCATAGACAAGTATTTCATGATTATCTACCCATTTATACAGATGGCTCTAAATCCGATACAAATACTGGTTGCGCTTTTGTTTGTGAGAATGACATTATAAGTTTTAGACTTTATGATTTCACCTCTGTTTTTACCTCTGAGTTAACAGCGTTGTATATAGCGCTAAAATATCTTTCAGAAAAACATCCAGTAAATGTTATTATTTACTCTGATTCTCTAAGTGCATTGGAATCCTTGAATAGTCATAAAAATTCCCATGGTCTAATACAGGAAATTAAGCGCTTGAAATCCCACCTGCATAGGAAGGGCTATAGAATTTTGTTTTCCTGGGTACCAGCTCATGTCGGTATAATAGGTAATGAACAGGCAGACACAGCTGCCAAAGTTGCTAATATGTATCGTCCTATGCCTCTTCATTATACCGATATCAAAAGTGCACTACGTAAGTGGATGCTAAGGACTTGGCAAAATGACTGGAATCAAGAAGTAAATAATAAACTCCACGATGTAAAACCATACATTACTCCTTGGGCTTCATCTTTCAATCGAAAATTTGATGTCATTCTGACTAGACTGCGTATCGGCCATTCACGTATGACTCACAGATACTTGCTATTTGGAGAATCTCCGCCTGTCTGTGGCTCATGCAGTGTTCCACTGACGATACGCCATGTTTTAATTGAATGTTCTGTTTTTTATAGAGACTTTATATAAGCTTTTTTAACACCTCTGATTTTAACTTGTCTTTCCTTCTAGGGGAAAAACCTCAAAAGAATTTATTCCCGTTTTTAAATAAAATTGGAATTTTTAGTGAAATTTAAATTTATTCATATTTTACTTACTGTTTTACAAATTTTCTACGACGAATTTTATGGTATTAAATAGGAACACTCAATAAATGACTTGTTTTTTCGGCGCAGCATATCCTAGAAAAGGATCTTGCGCCAGAAAATTACCATATCCTATCCTATCCCATCAAGAGGTCTGATGTATGTCGGATCAGCTCCAGTAGTTTGTTGAACGCCAAGAAATCTATAAGAGAATCGAATGTTGCCTCCCTTAGAAAGTCCGATGCCACCCAGAATGCGATCCGGTGAAGCTGGACGGTCACAGCAGTTTTGACAACTGGGGAGGATTTTTTTGCCACTTTCAAGGGAAAAACACTTCAGGTGACCACTTTTTAGTCTAGCCAGAGCATCTGGGAGCCATGGTCACATTTGATCACCAGCAGAGGGCCAGGGGATGTTCCTAGGTGCCATTGGTGGGCAAGTGGTAGGCCTTCACAGGTAGATGATGGAGACAAGTTAAATTTACAGATAGCTTTTAAAGTTACCATTATTGACATATTTAGCGAGTTATTTTTTATCGATTCTAATTTCTTGAACAAATTTGATGAATTTTAGCACAAAATATTTTGCTCTTCCTCTGATGTAACAGGATTCACTCCCAAACAGTAGCCTCTTACATCTATCTGATAACTTAGCTTTGCATTTATATAAGTGTAATATATTTATGTGAAAAAATATCAGAGCATAAATCAACATTTCAGATGAATATAAGAGGAAAATATTTCTGAAAGCACCCGGCCACAGTACAGATACTGGCAATCCACAGTACAGATGTTCGATTATGTTTTTCAAAATAAATAGCATAATGGGGAATGTTAATAAACCATCTAGTTAATCACTAGGCAGTAAATAAATGAGAATGGCATTGTACAAAAGTAGTCGGCCCTTTGGTTTCAGTCACTCCAAATATTAGTAGAATCAAATAGTAATATTCGAATACTAAGCAATAAGCATACAAATAGAATAGTTTAAAACATAAGAGACTAAATTATTTAAGATCCTATATCAAACAAGCCGATATATCTAACAAAACTTTTCTCTCCGCTAATGTCATCAGGAGCCCTTTTGGTAAATAAAAATATAATAAAGCATTGTATTCAAATAAATGAAAGCTCAAAATGTCGAAAAAAATGTTTCTAATATGCATATTTTCATTTAATAAATTAAAATATGAACACTGATGCAAGATTATTGAATTTAAATTCAAAAAAAAATATGTTTAAGACAAAAAATTATTCCTTTCACACCAAACAATGGCTAAGCTAATTCAATTTGACTTTATACTTTATTGTAGAATTAACACAAAATAGTCTTCTGGCCCTGATTGTAAATCATAAAGTGTTTATTAATTTTTTTAAAAAACTGTCACAGCTTTGTAACATATTTCACAGATCACTGACATAAAATGCTGCATAATATGAATCTTAATGGTGAATATTTCTTAAATATAAGGTTGTTATTGCTGTGTCTATAAAGGTGCAAATAAAGTCTACATTCCAATAAAAGCCTTGATGACGAGATCTGCCAGTTCGGGAGCCCGATGGCCATGGAGGAGGGAGTGGATAGTGGCTTGACAGTTAGAACCAAGTTCTGGAGTCAGTTGTGAGTGAGGACAATGCTTGCCGTTGGGATAGGATTTAATACCAGTTGGTGATATATTCATGCCCTTGAAATGTAGCCGAGTTATTGTAGAGGAGAGGTTTCTTGGGCAGTCTAGGTCAGGGATTGTTGCCTTGCCAAAATGTTGATTGAAGATCCTACGCCTGGCAACAGTATTTGCATCTATGCAGGTGACAGCGGTGGTTCTTCATCACGTGCTTCCTTTGCAATGAAAAATTGCAAAGGAATGTCCAACAAGTTTGTATTGATTATTGTACTCATAGGAGGCTTGAAAGGCAGAAGTGACTCTTGGGAAATGTCCAGAGAGGTATAGTCAAGATTAATAGTCCTCTGATTTCTCTGTTAAAATGCAATGTTGATGACCTTCAAAGCCTTGAAGTACCTGTACAAGCTTTGAAAGCTCTGTGAGCAATGTGGTCCTGGTTGTAGCTCCTGATTTTGTTGGTGAATTTCAGAGTTGCACGTTTCCTTCTATTTTCAAGGGAAGCAAGCCCACTTTCAAGTTCGACCTTGATGTTATTTGTAGAGGACACTGCACCAATGATAATCTTTGATGCTCTATATTATACTGAGTTTAT
This sequence comes from Argiope trifasciata, assembly GCA_026543055.1. Classification (NCBI taxonomy): domain Eukaryota; kingdom Metazoa; phylum Arthropoda; class Arachnida; order Araneae; family Araneidae; genus Argiope; species Argiope trifasciata. The sequence goes on from JAPMOQ010019052.1 coordinate 21,106, forward strand.
TGTGTCTTTAGCAGAGTCAGACACATGCGCCTAGATGAGAGAGCATTATTCAAGTACTGGCCTGATGACTGTGCAGTAGGTCTTTTTAAAATATAAGATTTTTCATCCAAATATGTCAAATGATGTCATTTTAGATTGCATGAGACGCCAGGAAGAATAAAACAAAAACTTTGTTGTTGTTTGTTTTTCCAGCATGATTTATGAATAGTATTTGAGATAATTTAACGAATCTAAATATTTGTATAATTCACTAACATATGATGCACTAAGATGTTAGTATAAGCTATGGCAATAAGTAAAACTTCAGAATAAGACATTTTTCACCTTAGTTTATATCCAATACGTCCTAAAGTACAAACCTTACGGCCAGCTGCCAAACTTAACAGCCCATCAGAAAGTTATGTAGTTCCATGCTTTCTTCAAAGTAAACACGCTGTTCGGTTGTTATAAATTATTGCTTTATTTAAATATAAAATATTTTTATCTTTGTAATACTTTTTAACAATCAAATAAGATTTTTTAAAATTTTACTCTAACAATTACATTACAAAATATACCATTTAATAAAACTAATTAAAAAATATTCTAGTGATAGGATAAATATTCTAAAATATTTAGATAAAAAATATTCTCTCTTATTTAAAAAAGAAATGAGCATGCATAAGATAATTTAATAATTTTATTAAAAAATATTTGTATGCAACTTGTTGCAAAAAGAAAAACTCAAATCAAAGGATATTCTAAATTGCAATATCTATGCAATTTTTCTCATAAATCTTAAAAGAAATTGTCATAAATAACTTTACAGAGAGAATTTTTTAAATTACAATATAATAATACATAGCTTATACATACAATATTTGGTATTATAAAATTTGTTTGTATGAAATACTTAGTTTTGGTGGTGTGGAAAAACATGACATATCTTTACCATTGATAGAATTATTATCTGTAACAACAGTATAGCTTTGTAGGTCATAGGTTCAAAATCAATTATAATTTTTTTAATAAGTGCACATAAATAAATCTTCAGAAGTTAAAGTTTTGACACGAAGTATATATACAACATTCTTATAAGAGGAAAAGCAAATATTTAATCATAAATACATAAGCACTTGAGGATGCTTCAGCAAAAGCCCTACCTGTTATCTTTCCAAAAACAGAATCAAAATGATTTTGAAAGTGGATTTCATCAACTATTAATGTAATTATTTTTTTTTCTTTCTCAGATGAACAATAAACTTTTTGATACATATAATTTTAAAAATTTGAAGTAGATTGCTCATATTGTGGATTTAGTTTTACAATAGAACAAATCTTTCCAAGAGTTTCAAGGTGAAAAAGAATTAAATTTTCAGAATTTCATAAAAATTTGTAATAGTGAGATGAGATAGAGTTTAAAAGATTGTAAAAAAAACCATCGATTCAAATGAGTATCTAAGAAGTTGTTTAGAAAAATTTAATTTTTCAACCTGTTCGATAAGATCAATTGCATTAAAACATTTTTTACAGTTTCAAAGGCTTTTAATTTCATAAGCAATTCAATTGCAACTACCAAAAAGTAGTGAACATTATTATACTGATTATTACTGATATTTGAAAATGAACCTAAATAATGAAGTCCTTAAATAATTCATTTATAATATTAATAACTGAATGAAGTTTGTATTTTGTTTTGTTTTTTAAATTAACAAAACACTATAAATCTGATATTATAATTAAAGAACACATTATTACTGGAATTACATCAGAAATATTACTGATAATTATTTTATCCTTTTTTTTCAACTATGGACCAAAATAGATTTAAATTTTGATGTTTAAGACAGGCGATGAATTCCGGAATTGATTTAAAGTTCTTTTTTTTTATTATTTTTTAAATCAGAGGTGCTTTTTGCTAATTTTGCTTTCAGGGATAGCTTTTCAAACAACTGTAGCTTCAGGTCTAATTTTTTTTTTTCCTCCTCAAGGCCTTCACAAGCTTGGAATATAGTAGGCTGAAGAAAATCTTGAATAACATCAGATTTCAGTCTTAGATATTTAAGAGGAGCTTTCCGATTGCAACCATTTTCTTCATGAAAAAGTTCCACATTTCTCATTATGCCTTCCTCACTAAAATGCAGTTCACAGACCTGGGAAAGAATGAATTAGTGTTGAAATTCTATACAGGGATTGAACAAAAGAATATGATCATTGTGAAAAAAAAATAGCATTCAAAAGAAACTTCTCATGTACTCATTCCTTATAACAGTATAGGGTGCCACCAAGCAATCCAGAAAGTACACACATTAGTCTGCTATTACCTGTGATAGAAGTCAAATACAAAATATATTTCTGTGTCAAAATTGTATTATGGCCTACCTCTCTGACCTTGAAAGTGGCATGGTTTTTGAAGCCTATCTAGCTGGAGCCTCAGTATCGATAATGGAAATCCTTCAACGTGTGGGAGAAGTACAGTATCAATCGTAATCTCAGCTTATTTGAAACATGGAAAAATATCATCTAAAATACATAACAAAGGACCAAGCTCAACTACTGAGACAGAAGGGTTTTGAAGCAGATTGTAGGGGAAATAAAAGACAGCATTCCAGATAACATACATCTACAGAAAGCAATTTTATCAAAAACTATTGGTGTGAACTGCATATTGCAAATATTCATGGTAAATAGCTATTTCAAAATCCTTTATTAGCTCATGCAATATCTTGAAGTGATGAATATGGTGGTATGAGCCTAAAAATTGGGTAAAAGAACAATGGGAAAATGAAATATGATCAGTTGATTTGCCATTCACATTATTTCAGACAAATCAAAGTGTTTACATTTGGAGAATGCCATCAGAAGCATATCAAGTTCACTGTCTTTGGGTGCAATATCACACCGTAGTATTGGCCCATTTGTTGTTCTGAATAGTTGTGTTACAGGAAAAGATTATGTCAGTATTCTGATAGATCATCTTCCCCCAATGGTGCAAATTAGGTTTACTGATAAATTACCATTCCTCCAAGATGAAAATTCTACCATTCATATTTCTGGAAAGGCCAGAGACTGGTTTTATGATCACTTATGTAGCCCACCTCAGTCCCCTGATCTCAATGTAATCGAACCTTTGAGGGGTATTTGAGGAAACAAGCTCCCCCCCCCCCTCAACAGACATTCTTTGAACTAGGTGCCATTTGCTATTCTATTGGCAACATATCCTACTGAATGTTGTGTATGATTTGTATTTGACAATTCCATGTTGGATACAAGCTGCAATTTGTGTAAGAGGACCAATAAAAAAACTATCTTTTCACAGGTATCCCATTATTTTGTTGAACCCTTTTATATAATTATTTTTAAGATGTAAATAAATGGTGACAAATTAAAAAATTATTGCAGTATCATTTTGTTTTCTTTAATGTCTGTTTCCAAAATTTATGAACCGAGATATTGCATTTATCATATTTGACATATTTACTGTCTGGTTATACAGTTGATTTAATAATTGGAGTTAAAATAATACAGCATTGTTAAAAATTAATTAAAACTTAAATTCACATTAAAAAAGATTAACATTTTCATCATTAAATATATAAAATTAACTTGAAAAAATATTAAAATTATAGTTTAGGGATGCATTATGATGTTCCTAAACAAGTTTGTCTATTGTTATTGTTAGATACGACAAAAATACACCGTATTAATGTCCCTTCATAACTTTATTACAATGAAAGCAAAGCTACCTAGAAGACATTCGAATATATACACAACAACGATAACGATACAAACAATACGATACGATACAAAATTACAGTTGCCAAAACGAAATACAGAAAAGTTGAACAAACAAATAATGAATAGATTAATTCCACATACTCCCACCTTTGATAAATGGGCTTTATCAAACATTAAACAAATTTAAAGTTTATAATCTGCAAGTCTAGAAGGAAGTTTCCTCTCTCTACCACTTTTTGTGGAAGCTAGTTTCTGCAGTTTCTTCTGTATAGCAATTTCAGGTTCATTAGAGTTTACTTCGAGACACTGTTCACCAACGTAATCCGTACCAGTACTCCCTGATTTGACTTCTTCCCCTCTCCCAGCTGAAGATTTGATCTCGAGAGGGATCAATCGCTGGACAGGTCGTAGAAACTCACCAGTACTTGTTTTGACTTTTGCCACTCGGATATGACCGTCTTTTCCAGGGAAAGTAGAAATGATACGTCCCATTGGCCAAAAAGTTCTTTTGATGTCCTCCTTTTCAACTAAGACTATTTCCCCGATTTCCAAAGACCGGCAGTTTTTATTAGACTTGTTTAAAATGAGTTGACCAAGATACTCTGATCTAAATCTTTTCCTTAAGTCTCCTCTCAGTTTTTGCAGGTATCGCAATCTTTTTGAGAGACTGATTTTATCTAGGTGGTCCAAATCAGGGACTCCCACCGTCTGAATGTCTTGTAGAAACATAGCTGGAGTTATAGAACGCAGATCAGCCGTGTCTTCGGAAATATAGGTTAAAGGACGTGAATTTATCACTGATTCACTATCACAAAGTAAAGTAATCAATTCTTCATAAGAAAGGCAAGCATTGCCCAGGACACGTCTTAGAAGTTTCTTGACAGCTTGCACTAAGCGTTCCCAAAATCCGCCCCACCAAGGTGCGGAAGGGGGATTAAATTTCCAATCTATGCCTTTTGCAGAGGCCTCTCTTTGAATCAGGCTAGCATCGAAGGTTTTAAGAAAGTTACAAGAACCAACGAAATTAGTGCCGTTATCACTGTACACAATTTTTGGACGTCCACGGCGAGCAATGAATCTTCGAAAACTTAGCAAAAAAGCTTCTGTAGATAGGGATTGGATCAGTTCAAGGTGCACAGCCCGGAATACCGCACAAGTGTATAACACAATCCAACTCTTTTCTCCACCCCGAAGTGTGAGGGGTCCAGCAAGATCCACACCCACGATCTCAAACACAGAAGCATCTCTAACTCTGTCCTCTGGCAACGGAACAGGAGGCGTTGACAAAGACTTTGCTTCATGCCTTCGACATCGTACACACTGCGAGATCACTTTGCGTACTGTTTTCTTTGCATTAATTATCCAGTACTTCTCTCGCAAGTGCAATAGCAAACTGTTTGATCCACAATGTAAATTTTTCACATGCTGTTCGTGAATTAGCAGTCTCACCAATTTGTGTTGGCTTGGTAGCAAAGTAGGAGTTTTAAAATCATCCAAGTCATCTCTCTCGGTGAGTTTTGTCTTAACTCGAAGCAATCCGGACTCATCTTTGAAAAAAGAAATATTAAGATGTTTTAAATGATCTTCAGCAAATGATTCAGTTTGCACAATGCTGATTATTTTTCTTTCAGCTTTATCAATTTTTTTAAATGTTAGTTCTCCCTTAAGTCGCTCTGGCTTTGGTCTTGAAATATTGTGAAGAAATCTTTGTATCCACGCAACCATTCTTACAATTTTCTTGTAGCTTGAAAAGTAAGACAAAAGCCATGCATCCGATGTTCCATCGACTAGGCTTACAGCTGTAATTTTCTTTTCCATGAGAATATTTTCATTAAATGATGGCTGAGACAGTGGCCATTCTTCCACATCTTTTCTGAGCCATTCTGGGCCCTCCCACCATCGAGATTTAATCAACTTCTTGACAGAGCACCCTCGTGAAGGTAGATCTGCTGGATTGCTTATTCCAGGGACATGTCTCCAGTCATTCACATTGGAAAGTTTCCTAATTTCTTCCACTCGGTTTTTTACGAAAACATTCCATGGTTCATCATGCTGAATCCAGTATAAGGCAGTTGAGGAATCAGTCCAATAGTATTCTTTTCCAATCTTGATTCCTAAATTCTTCTTCACAAATGAAGTTAGCCTAGCTCCTATAAGGCAGGCAAGTAGTTCCAGTCTCGGAATTGTTATTTTATGCAAAGGAGACACCCTTGATTTGGCCTGAAGTAGTTGTATTTCAGTTTTCGCTTCATTTGAAGATCTTAGAAAAATAGCAGTAGCATATGAAGACATTGAAGCATCACAAAAAATGTGAAGTGTATATAAATGTGCTCCTTTCAATGTTGCCGTTCTGGGTATACGTAATGTTGACAACAAAGGCAGGTCTCTCATCCACTTCAAGAATTCCTTCTTTTCTTCCTCAGGTAATTCAGTATCCCAAGTTAATTTAGCCTTCCAGCTCTTCTGCAGTAATAACTTTGGGAGCAGCGTGAAAGGACAGCTAAACCCAATTGGATCAAATACTCTTTGTGCTATCGATAGAACATTTCTTCTAGTTACAGGAAGATCACCTAAACTTATATTCTTTATGTCGCAAAACAATGCATCTTCGACTTTGTCCCACAGAAGTCCTAAAACTTTTGTCGGTTCTGACTCTTGAGGGATCTGATTAAAATGTGAGTGTTCCCACATCTCAAATCAAATTTAGCTTCAGCCATGATAGTCGTTGCCTTTTGGATAAAGGCGTACAGCTCTTCTTCAGAATCGACGGATGTCACACAATTATCGACATAAAAGGACGATCTCAGTTTATCGACAATTTCTTTTCCTTCATTGCAATGTCTCAAATGAAAATCCATGACAGCAGCAAGAAGAAATGGACTGCAATTAACTCCAAAAACAACACGACAATGTCGAAATATCTTCACTTCTTTTTGTTGTTTGTCTCGCCACCAAAGGAAACGTAAGCAGTCTCTGTCTTCTTCTCGCACAGAAATTTGAAGAAAAGCAGCTTTAATATCAGCAATTACGCCAAAACGTTTCTCTCTGAACTTAAGCAAGACAGAAGGGATCAATTCCAGCAAGTTAGGTCCTTTGGCTAAACAATCATTGAGAGAAGGGCGTCCTTTTGTCCGAAAAGAGGCATCAAAAACTGGCCTCACAGCAGTTGTAGAATTCTCTTTGAACACACCTCTGTGAGGAAGATAGTGTCCCTTTGAACTCGATTTTGATGCAGACAGTTCTTCTATTACACCATCATTTATCCATTTTTCTAAAACTGCATTATAATCTTCGAATTTTCCAGAAGTATTCAACTTAGTTGTTGTGGATTTCAACCTCTTTATAACATCATCTTGATTGTCAAAAATTTCTTCGCGATCTCGAATCCAAGGTAGATTTATCTCATATCTTCCCTCCTGATTTCTATGTACTGTTTCTTCAAAATGTTCCAACACAGTCTTCTCTATCTCAGCGCTTGTCTTATCTTCACATGAATTTGATATTCCTATTGCTTCCAATCTCCACAAATCGGTTATACTGTTGATATTTAAAAGAGACGAAACAATAGCATTGGTTGACTTGCTTTCAGCACTAGAATGAGTTTTCCCCATCAGAATCCATCCGAGGGTAGTTTCAATGGCTACTAATCCAGAAATTAGTTTTTCAATTCTTCCAGAGTAAATGTTTCCTGCGAAATCTGCACCTATCAATAATTCAATGACTGGCTTGTTCTGACCCACATCTGTGACGATGATGCCCTTTTCATGCAATTCTTTCATCCAATGTCCCCTCGTAAGACGAGGTATTGTTCCACAAATGATCGGTTGATCCAGCACTTGAATTTCACAGGAATAATTCGAATTTAAATTTCGAACCTTTATTGTATAACGTTTGTGTTCTACACATGTTGTTGCACCTCCAAAGACGACGTGAGTCATACTCTGAGTCAAACCAGATTTCAACCTCAATTCATTTGCCATGCTTTTCAGTATATAGGAGCACTGGGATCCAGTATCTATAAGTGCTCGCACAATTCTCCGACGGCCACTACCTTCAATCTCTACCAACAATGACTGAAGTAGAACTTCGCCTGAATCGCAGGTGTAAGATAACGAGCTGCTTACTTCTTCCGTTTGAGCCTGGAGACTCTCTTTTGAAGTTTGTTTTACATCAGGGCACAAAATGACGGAATGTTTCTTGCTGCAACATAAGCAACGTACATTAGTTCTACAAAATTTTGATCTATGGCCAATCTTTAAACAGCAAAAACAACCCTTTTTATTTTTCACAGTTTCAATTCTTTCAGTCAGAGGCATCTTCTGTGCTTTATAACAGTCCTTGCTTTGATGGGATTTATCACAGAATAAGCATACTGCTTTCTTAAATTCATTTGCACCAGAGACAAGATCATTAGCAGTAGGTATCGAGTATTCACAATCTCTTATTTTCTTTCTCGTAATCGATTCAGACTGTTTAATTCCAGCTTTAGCAAGAGAAATGCGCTCTTCACCTTCCACTTCGGCTTTCAAAAACAGAAGTAGCTGAGAAAGTCTATTGTTGTATGATTTATCTTCATTTAGTAAAGGGTTTCTCAACCATACACGTAGCACATCTTCTGGTATGCAAGACTCAACCAAAGGAAATAACATTGCTGCATACTTGTCTGATGTCATTCCAATAGACTCTAAGGAACGCAAATGTGACTCTAATTTATCATACAATTTTACAATATCAACTTTCGATTTTACACTAGTGGCATTTTTTACTACCAAACTTAAAAGCTCCCGTACATAAAATTCTATTAGCAATTCCTCTCTTCCAAATCTAGATTTTAAACTTTCCACAGCTTTCAAATAATTATCAGCAGTAGGAGGATAGCTATCAACTATTTCTTTGGCTCTAGTACCAGGAGACATACATTGAATCAAATATTGAAATTTATCGACAGGCTCCAATTGTTTATCTTCATGTATTCTGCCAAACTGGCTCCAAAACGAAAGCCAATCTTTCACTTCTCCTCCGAATTTCATAAGTTCAATTTTCGGAAGTTTCAGTTTCGTACATTCCGTATTTAACGAAACAAAACTTTGTTGAGTAATCAATTTTTCAGAAAAATGCTTAACACTAATATTTGCATTATCAAAATTTTCAGCATAATTTTCAGTTACTTCATATTCTGTTCAATAATTTTCGCTAACTTCTTCTAAAAGCAATTGCAGAATTTCATCATCAATAACTTTTAAATTATTATAAGTTCTTTCCAAAGCGGAAAATTTTACTTCAACATCTTTAAAATCTGCATTTTGCGTATCAAGAAGAGACATCAAAGCCCTATAATACTTAGTAAATGAAGCCCGAAGTGGCGTACGTTTTTTAACAGCGGTATCCATTTCGAAACAAACTAGCAACTTCTAAAACAAATTAATCTTTCTTACCTTACGTTTCAGAAGAAATGCGCTTTTAATCACATGCGGTAGTCACCATTATGTTAGATACGACAAAAAATACAGTATTAATGTCCCTTCATCACTTTATTACTACGAAAGCAAAGCTACCTACAAGAAATTCGAATATATACACAACAACGATAACGATACAAACAATACGATACAAATTATTACAGTTGCCAAAACAAAATACAGAAAAGTTGAACAAACAAATAATGAATAGATTAGTTCCACAACAATAGTAGTATTACATTAATAACTGGAAAAATCATTTTTGTCTAAATTTTTAATGAAATTATTTGGGTACTTTTCCATCATACCGGTGCAAATCTCGCCAAGCAGATATTTTGGCGACAGCAAACTGTCGTAATTTTGGAGCAGACGATAAAATGGCTCCGACTTTCTTTAAAAATATAACGGTAAAAATATACCGGCGGCGATATTCCTTTTGGCGTTGGTTGCATCATTATTGGCGACTTTTTGCATGCGCTGGTATAATGGAAAAGTACCATTATTTGTTGCTTTTATAAAAGAAATAATGAAATTTTGTTATTATAAATTGTTTTAATTTTAATTCTATTCATTTAATATAATTAAGAATATCTCTCTAACCCGTAAAGACAAGGAATTCTTGAAAAAGTAAAATCAGAAAAATAATTCCAAAATTTAATTCTTTCAAATTTTTTTAATTTTGCAACTGGCTGAAAAGCGCAAATGGTGCTTGATTCCAACCAATTGCACGAGTAAGTAATCAATCATAAAAGCATTAAATAATTTTAAAAAATTTCAAAATTCATCAAAAATTAAATTATTTTGGAAACCGAAACTAATTTTTTTTTTGGAAACGAGACAAATTATGTTAAAATCGAAATTAAAATTTATTTCTGAATTAAACTACAAAAATTAAACAAACCTAAAAGCTAAATGAAACAATACCTATTTATGAAGCAACCCTAAATCAGAATAATTTAGGAAACGAATCGAAACTAATTACGGAAACGGAACTAAAAATTATTTCGGATTCGAACAAGTTTAAAATTTAAAAAGTAAAAAATTAAAAAAGTTAAAAAGCACTAAAATTTAAAAGCACTTAAAAATGCTGTTTAAGGCAAGCATAGTTTCAATGGACATTTCAGAGTTTGATTGGATCAAAAACTTGATATAATTCTATAACTTCAGATCACAATTCAAAAGCACAATTTTTTTTTAATCTTATCGTCAATCTATATTCACAAACAGAGAGAGAATCACTTTCGAAAAGAGCTGGTTTCAATTTGACGCAGATCAACAATTCTTATGATAAAGTTATAGGCTTAATTTTAACTATCCAACTAAACATTGTATTTTTGAGATGCATGGGAGCATAAATAAACAGACAGAGAGACTTTTAATTATTTTTTTACAAAAATTAATAATTAAGAATATTAAATAAAGCAGATAATAAACTACCATATTTACAAATAAACATCAAATATAGTTACAACTTTCTGTTTTTGATACTGAAAAAACTTTGTTACCAAAGTATTAAAACGAATTCTATCTTATCTTTCTTAAAGATATTTGGTTGGTTGGAATTAATATCTTATATATTATAACTTCCCCCTTTTTATTCGTTTTATAAACTAAAGATATTTGGATATTTTAAGGAAATCCTTCTTCATTAGCTTTCAAAACTTGAAGAAAATCAAACATTTAAATATTTGGTGAAACAATGATAGTGATTTAAATTTTAAGGAAATTATGAAATCGATTATTAGAAATTAATAAAAAATAACCTTTTAAAGAATTTTAATCATTAAATAAAAGTATAAGACTATTTAAATTCGCATTCTCAAAATGTGTTTTAAATTTTTTAGTTTGAAAAATTTTTTACTGCAATATTTTTGGAAGTTATAATGGAAAAACATCAAAG
>JAPMOQ010019055.1:0-5000 GCA_026543055.1 Argiope trifasciata
TTTATAATATGTTTCTTATGTATGTATATATGTTTGGTTTTTCTAAATAAATTTGTCAAAAATATTGAACTTCAACACACTTCAATCTTTACCTTTGTATAGAATAGTTCCCTTTCCAAACTCTAACTTTGTTTAGAATAGTTTACAATGGTGCACTTTAACCGGTTATCTTTTCACCAATGGTTTCACAAATTTTCTTATGGCATGTATTGTTTTGATAAATCACAATTGAAAATTTAAATCTTCGAGTTAGCTTCGATACTTGTTTTCTCCGAGCGGAGCTCGGTCTCCCGCTGATTTTACAAAAAACTATAAATTTTGTTTTAAGTCCACGCATCTGATTTCATCTGCCTAGCAAAAAACTTCCTTGAATTAACTTGTTCGCAGAGATATAGATATGATTTTTACCATGCGTCTTTGGCATTCAGAGAAATTTGAAGCGAAGAGAACCGTTAAAATCTCTAATTCGAAATTTTTGAGGATTATGATATTTCCTCTTTACTTTGTATACAAGAAGGAATAATAATAATACCACTTAGATAGATCTCAAGAAGACACAGGAAGTGGAGTTAAATCAATTTATTAGCTCAACTCTGAACTGAGAACCCTGTGACTGAGAGATCTTCAGTTTTTATGCAAGTGGGGAAAGTTCCAGAATACCTTTCTGGCGATATTATGTATTATTGCATTTAATTTTTGAAAAAAATTTAAACAAAATCACAAACATTTAATTTATATAAGTACACGGAATATTAAAAATATCTGATATTCTTGTTGTAAATATACAAAGAATAAAGCAAAACAAATGGAAAAATTAAATAATTATTTGTATGTCTAACGTTCGCATGAGAAGAAAAAATTAAGACGTAAAATCTTGCAAGACCAAAAGATTTTATCGTCATCATTTCATTTCATTTAAATTTATATGTTATTAATATAAACTTCCCAGCAACAAACACGACTAATTTAACATAAAAACAATAACATAATTAAGCGTAATTATTTCATAATTTTCATTAAAAAGACGAAGCCTGTTTCTATAACTCCCGCTGTAAAAATAGACGATCGTCTAGCAGAGTTCTTGTGATGGACTGTACACCCATCAGGGTAAACATGCAGGGGGGGGGTCCAGAAATAACAGGAGGAGCTCGAGGCATTGTAGCGCGTTATGTATTGGACGAAATATTGCCAAGTAAGATAGAACTCAAGAAGACACAAGAAGGAAAGTTAAATCCATTTATTAGCTCAACTCTGAACCAAGAACACTATGACTGAGAGATCTTCAGCTTTTATACAAGTAGGGAAAGTTCCAGAATTCCTTTCTGGAAACAGTAAGAAAAGTCCAGAGCGCGTATCTGGTAAATTGAAGAAAGGTCGAGAATCTTCTGGATCACGAAATAAAAGAAAAATACTTAAACAAATTGTAAGTCTACTGGTATTCGAACACATGATCTCCTGATACGAGTCCAGCATCATAACCGTTCAGCTATGCAGACTCGGCCAGGTTTCGTTTCAATGCGGCAATAATAATAAATAATAATAATAATAAAAGGAAGTTTTGCAACTATGGATCCAATAAATAAGGGTACATTCTGCAACCTTCAGAAGATAAATTCATCCCCGATCTTCTAGAATTTATACAATCTTACAAGGCAAAAAACAACTTTCTAAAGAAGTACCTTTTAACAGACTGACTAATGGAAATTTACCTAGACATACACTTTATAATAGTCAATGCACCTTCTCCTTACAAAAAAAGGAAGAATTATAAGAACATTTTAAAGAAAAGTTCGATATCCATTTGTATTTGAAGTCTGGGATAGCCTGATGGATAGAGCATTGGACTCGCATCCTTTGAGTAGTAAGTTCGGACTAAGCCGGCCCTAGATTCTCCACGTGTGTGGTGACTGGAGCGCGTTTAAATCTTTCGTGGTCATATAGTCCTTCGTGTCGAGATTGATACCGCTGGGAGTATGGGTTGAGAGGTGACATTTCTCTGATCATGTATAAATTACGATCTGTGGATGAATGAACGTTCACCCCGTAAAATGAGTTGTGAGGCTTGAGTTGCTAAGTCACACACTAGATGGCGCTACTGAAAAAAGAGACGCTAAAATTCTCAACGTAAAATTGCTGGCATTGTCAGAAGGTTTGTCTGCGACAAGAGCGATCTATAAGAAACAACAACAGTCTGGAGGCGCATAATTTTATGTTTCTTTCAGTTGACTATTGTTCACCTACAGATTTCATGTCCCTTTTTCTTCCAATCCAGGTCAAAACAGAGTCGAAAGGAGAAATCAGAGCTAAGCGGCTGCTGATAGCGACTGGTGGATTCGTCAACTTGAAGAGCATGAGCGTCCTGAAACCACTAGTAGTGAGACGTATGAAAGAAACTATAGTGCTATTTGAACTTCCAGATGATGAAGTTCAAAGATTAAGGTAAAAGTTTCAAATTAATTTGTTCCGAAAAATTCTCTCTCTCTCTCTCCCTCACTCCCTCACACACACGCGCGCATGCACGCACACGCATGCACACGCATGCACAGACACAAACACAATTAACCAAATAAGTTAAGTAAGTAGGAATACAATAAAATCAAAATTACAACAAATAGAAAAGGAATCCGGCCTGGTGACTTTTTCAAGGGTCACCCTCAGACAAGGATTCAAAATAAAGGAGATTTTTTTTGTGAGGAAATTGGACAGTGCCCAGCAGTATTGACCCCTAGTGACCTCAAAACACCCTGAAAATTAAGGTAAAAGAGACACACCAGTTTCACCAACAAAAATAAAGCAACGTTAAAAACATCCCCAAGTGAAGCAAAAATAAATACAAAAATATATAAAATAAATCTGCATAAGAATATTCAATCAAAAATTGAAACATTCCACTCAATAATTCAGAAAACAAAAGGGAAAAGAACATACCAGCAACAGGCAAAAAAATCTCACCATCCCATTCCAACAGCTATTTATATTTGAAAACAGTGTCAAGTCGAGAAAAAAAATAATAACAGGCTTTATTTCCTTTAGATTTTATTTTTGTTGTTTAATTCCGAATTAAATTTTAATTTCGATTCCGACATAATTAATTTCAGTTTAATTTTTGTTGACTCCGGTAATGGGTTTTATTTATTTAATGCTTTTGTGGTTGTTATATAATAAACTTTGCAAAAATAGCAAAAGTTTTTGGTAAATTAGTATACTAAGGATCGAGTCTTCGCTGAGGATAATTGGGGAGATTTGTGAAGTCTGGAAAAATATTTTTTTGGAAATTCAGAAGGGGTTAGGATGACAGATGTATGTCTTGGGTTGTTTTTAGCAGTCTTGTTTTAATTGATTCTATATTTGTGTTATTTTTCTGACTCAGCTTCTATTTTCTCTTTTATGTAGGATCTTATCTATTAAAAACTTTACGGTTCCGCTCTTATTCTTTATTTACCTTCTAGCAATACTTTTTTTATGTGTTTGTCGTTCTAAATCTGATGTATATTTTCACTTTGTTTTTCAGCCATTCACCTATTTTTCACTTTATATAACGGGATAGATATACGGTTTTATGTATTGTACGTATTTTCATATGTCTATGTTTACAATACTACTATATCTATTCTAGTCTCCCATCTTTTGGACATTGTGATATTTTTTTATGCATAAGTGTGTTACTGCTTTTTATACAGTAAAAGCTACATATTCGCGCTTTCTTCATTCGCGTTTTCACTATTAGCTGATTTAAAAAATGCGACCTATATTCCTATTTTCGCGGCTAAAAATTTCCTTATTCGCGGATCTAATAAGTACATGCATAATAATAAAAGAATTCCAATAGTTATCCAACCCAATATTCTTTGTGAATGCCATCAAATGGATTAATAAAAAAGTAAAATAGATCTTCTGACAACTTTGTATGTTGTTAAATGCAAACTACAAACATAGAAGAAATCGCGAGTGGAATAGGACGAGATGGGTTCGAACAGATAGAATCGAGTGACATTCAGGAATTGCTTGAATCGCAAGATGAAGATCTGACTGAAACCGACTAGGAGGAAATATTAAATTCTCTTCCCATTGAAGAAGAGGCTTCAACAAGCACTGGAAACGTGACATTTAATTTGAAAAATCTTAGTGATGAATATTGATTCGTCTATGGAACGAAGTCTTATTTTTAAGAGGAAAATGGCTAATGCGATTGCTGCGTATCAGTCTGAATGGAAGGAGCGTTTAAAAACTACCAAGCAGGAGAAAATGACAAAATTCTTCAAACCATTGCCTAAACCTTAAGATAATTAATCAAAATGCTCAAAAACTTCAATTAAATTGATTTTTTAAAAAATATTTGTTTTTATTTTGTCACCTTGGAACGTATCCTCTATAATCCCATATAAATGACCATTCCGTATTCACGGTATATTTATGGAACATATACCTCGCGAATAAAGAGCTTTTACTGTATACACTTTTCAATTTATCACCTGAACGCAGAATTGATTGGGAATTGAAACTATAAATTTAAACATTTTATTTTCGGGTCTTGTCAGTATAATGCCCCTTGTTCATAAGAAGGCGAATGAGATTTAGCTCTTTTGAATGAAGGCAGAAGTGTGCACCTTTCGTTGTGAACGTGCCCCGTTCAGGTGAAAGGACGACTTTGCTCGAACACACATGACATAACCCTTCTTAGGGAGAAGTCGAACTCATCCATCCATCCTCAAGTCAGAATTTTAGATCCCAATCAGAGAGCGACTTATTCCTGACTCAATACCCCCACAGGTTATGGGAACTTGGAGGACTTTGCAGTCAAAGTGACCCTACTGCCATTAGCCAACACGGCGGTCTTTGGCTGAGACGAGGACAGAACTCACCACCCTTCGATTACGAGACTGATCTGCCAATCAGGCTACCGCGGCACATATTTTATTTTAGTCAAATGAACTATACTGCATGCCCTTATTAATCTCCCATATACTGGCGACGGCTGTAAGCCTTTCAATAAATATAAA
>JAPMOQ010019055.1:10000-12601 GCA_026543055.1 Argiope trifasciata
GCTAAATCTTGATAAATGTATGGCATTTCTTATTGGTCAATGTAACACAATGAGTTTTCTTATAACTAAAAATTTAGACACACAAACATTTCTTGTTATTTTTCTGTGTTTTATATACCTAATTTAAGACGTGGGAAAAAAATGAATATTTATCCATTATAGAGTAGCTGGATTAAATTAATCTACGTAGTTATATTAACATTAATCTACTTGCTCATTGACAAAATGCTTAAGCTTCTAAATGTTACATATTTGTTTATATTCGTATGATTGTTTTTTTTCCAGCTCCATGCCACCTATGATATCCGTGAGAGGCACCAGTAGAGGAATATACATCTTACCACCTATCAAATACCCAGATGGTAATTATCTTTTCATCGACACTTTTAATATCCAGATGCTAATTACTCTTTCAGTGACACTTTTATTTTAATATCCAGATGCTAATTACTCTTTCAGTGACACTTTTATTATCCAGACGGTAATTACTCTTTCAGTGTCACTTTTAATATCGAGTTGGTAATTACCTTTCGCTGACTCTTTCAATATCCAGATGATAGTTATCCTTTCATCAACGCTTTTAATATCTATATAGTAATTACCCTTTTGGTGACACTTTTAATAACCAGATGATATCTTTTCAGTGATACTATTAATATATAATTGATACCATTTCCATTGATTCTATTTAAATTAGTAAAATAAAAATGCAAAATGAGTTTTAATTTAAATAAAAATTTCAGCTGAAACCAGTAGTGATCGGATATCCCCGTTTCTTATCTTTTGCCATCAAAATAAAACTATGTTAAACTAACTGTTAAAACTATGTTAACTGTTAAATAAAACTAACTAAATAAAACTACTAAAAACTAAATTTATGTTTTTTCATTATTTTTTAAATAATCATAAATGATGTCCATAACTACTAAACCACTCATAAAGACTGGGTGCGAAAAAATTGTATTATACCCGGGTTGGCTATTACTCTCGCTGTACCACGTACTGAAACAATTTCTTAGAGCCTCCCTAGATGCCACTATAAATGCTTACATTGAGAGAGGATATGAAAGAAAATTATCCAACGATGCTGTCACTCTTTTTCAATGTTTTCTGATCTGTTAAATTCAATCAATGTTCGTATTTTCTTTTTTTATAATTAACTATCTGATATCTGGCACATTGCTGCCGCAGAAGATATTATTTTGGAAATATCGTTTGGAATTTAAAATAACTGCCTTGTTTAGTTAGAAATATTATCGTAAATGAATACATTCATTGAAGCTGAATGATATTCAAAAAAGAAGTGCAACTAATTTTTATTCTATTCTTTTTATTTTATTATTCCACAGCTTTAGGGTAGTCAATATTGTTTTTTGTTTTTCCGTCTTCAGGAAAAATAAATTCATTTCTTGAGTGTCCGACTCTTAGCATCGAGCATACAACTGGTTATATGAAAAAAAACTGTTGTTTCTTTGGCGATTTAATTTGACGATAATCATTAGTTAAAAGATGCGATAAATAGATTCAAAATTTTTACTATGCCTATAACCATCCCTCAAAGTACAAGTAATATGTATTCAAAGTTTTATCGCAATTATATGAACGGCACAGCAGCGCATAAGACATGTATACAGACAAGCATTCATTTTTAAATATATAGGAAACTGATATTAATGCAGTTTTAAAGGAAATAATCTTCCAAATGCATTTAAGATATTATCAGTGAGTTTGGAATATGAAGTGTCATGTTATAAGATCCGAAAGGTTATCTTAGAACATTAATTATGGTCATTTCTATGCAAATAACCAACCGAATTTCGATTATAGTGCTTGAAAATTTGGGTTTAAAATTTTTTTAAAGAATTGATTCATTTATCTATATAAATATATAAATACAACATTAAAGAAAATGAAAATAATAAATATAAATAAAAATATAAATGAATCAATTAAAATCTCTATAAATAAAAATGAATGTTTGTCTGTATGTCTCTTATGCGCTGCCGTACCGCTCATCGGATTCGGATAAAACTTCGATTGTAAATTGCTTGAAGTTACGCGAAGGTTATATTTATAATGCAATCATCTGAAGTATAAATAAATATTTTCGGATCTATTTACAACATTTATTAACCATGGATTAACCACTAAATAACTCGCCAAAAAGACACAAAGGATTCAGTAAAGATGCTCTTTCTCTTTTCTCTTTCAGAATTTCTCTTTTCCAAGCCAAATTACCACTACTTTTAGGGTTATTAGGGTTTTACTCATGGCGGTAGGTCAGTACTTTTCTGTTATACGGGCGCAAGATGTCGCCAATGTCAGCCAAACGCGAGTCAAGTCGCCAAGCGAAGCGAATGAAAAAACGTCGCCAATATGAACAAATTCGCGAAGTGTAATTAAATAAAATTTGACGAAATTTTTGGTGAATTTTCACTTTTCCCGACTAACGATTATTTGTCGACTTTTTGACGAGTTTTTCGTTGCTGAAATAACGGAAAAGTAGCTATTAATCCAAAAAAATGAATCTAATCTTTACCTACAGAAATGTATCGCACTTTTAAAATAAAATATACATTGTATTTAGAAAGCGTTAATGCT
>JAPMOQ010019059.1:0-11200 GCA_026543055.1 Argiope trifasciata
TTATGTTTATGCTGTTATAGGTTTATAATATGTTTCTTATGTATGTATATATGTTTGGTTTTTCTAAATAAATTTGTCAAAAATATTGAACTTCAACACACTTCAATCTTTACCTTTACTTTACCTTTGTATAGAATAGTTCCCTTTCCAAACTCTAACTTTGTTTAGAATAGTTTACTATGGTGCACTTTAACCGGTTATCTTTTCACCAATGGTTTCACAAATTTTCTTATGGCATGTATTTTTTGATAAATCACAATTGAAAATTTAAATCTTCGAGTTAGCTTCGATACCTGTTTTCTCCGAGCGGAGCTCGGTCACCCGCTGGTTATTCATAAATAAGATGTTTATTGATGTCTGAAATGACTGATTAATATGCTTTAGCTTTATGAGGTTAAAATGATAATATTAGCATTTTGAGTTTAATGGAATATTAGCTTTATGAGTTTAAAATGGAGTTAACAAAGAAATTTGTATTGGAAATTGTATATCGCAAATATAATCGTTGTAAATGAAGTTCTGAAGTTTTTAGAAATATTTTAAATTCTTAATTTCTATTTTACTATATGAATGTCACTTAAATAGAGATTTGAAAGCAATTCTATATTGTAGAAGGGAAACAATTTTTCCCCACAGATCTACTCTTAGAACGAGAAAAACCAAACACCCTATTGGAAATATGCCATTTTTGAGACATGCACGGTGTAATAAGCGATGTGAATTTAAAACATTGAAATTTTAAAGCTATACCAATTAAGTTTTTACTTGAAAGCTTTCAAAAAATATTATAGTCCTCAATGATATTCAATATTCGTTAATTTTTTTGGATGCATAATTTGAAATAAATTGAATGTTGCATTTTTTTGTAAAAGAATAATTAGTAATAATAAGTTTTTTTAATTATTTGAATATTTTTATTTCATTATAATATTTAATCTCTGTAATCTCTGTCTCTTTCATCTCTGTCGCTTAGAATTTTTACTGTCAGTTTGTTCTTATAAATACTATGCAATGAAATTTAAATTTGAGCCAAAGTACCTACTTACAAGGCGCCGTATCTATCTTCAGGTCTACATGCATTACACCTTAATACATATTAACACAAATTAAACTCAAAATTTAATTTTAACACTAAGCTGAACGAATACTTTTTTTCCACTCTAAATAGCCCAAATCTTGCTTTAAAATTGCTAAGAAAGGAGAGAAAGAGAGATAATAATGCAAGGAAAATGAATACAAATTGTATATAAGTTCTGAGCATATGTTTACAAAAAGGATTTTAATGAATGAATGAATGTGATTGAAATGTATATGATTGCAAGCACCCTGAAATTTCTCTTGAATTCAGAAAAAAAATTATCCTTTTTGAGAAGAATTCGAAAATCTACTTTAATGATCGTGTAAAAATGGATAAGAATTTTTTTCTTCCAAAGTATTAGTATTATTCCTTTCAAATTTTTCATAAATTATTCATATCCATGTTTGTTGAAAAATGTACTTGACAATTCCTTGAAACAAATTAAATCATCTTTGATGTCCTTTGGGAGAAGTAATCACTTTTCAGAAGCTGGAATTTATTAGCAATTAGAAATAAAAATAAGAGTTGTTATTTCCGAATTTCTTGCAAAAAGGTACGAATCAACAAACTTCTAAAACTACAGTAATAAAAATAAATATTTATGTTGATGGTGAGCTGTTCTTGCAAAATAATGGCTCGTTTTCATGAACAAATATTTTAATAAAAACAGGGGACGTTCACAACAAGTAGGGACAATGACAAACAATTAATGGGGGTAGACATTGAAGACACAGCATCGTTAAGCATAAGCCCTTCTGGATTTTTTCAGCACATCGTTCGTAACTGCTCTCTCTCTCTGCTTCTACTGGCGCCCAAAGTTCGCAGTTGCAGTTAGGAGTTACAGGAAGAAGTTGAAGTGTTTGAGCGTGCGTGTAGCTGGTGGTTGCTCTGGTTGAGCATAACAGCTCGGTAATCCTGCAAATGCACGCCCTCGTGCAAATGCAGTAACAGGAGGATCGTCTGTGAGAGAACCTGGAACGAGAGAGAAAAAAAAAGAGAAAAAATCGAAAGCAAATGTAACAATCGACAGACTTCCAATTTTCCTCGTTAGTCTTTCGTCGAGTCGATAATGCGTCGTTGGTGCACACAGACACCTATTTATCGTACAAAGTTATCCTCTTAATACGTCGTTGCCGAAGCTGTAATAAAAAAAAGTCAGTTCGTCTTGTCACGTCGTTGGCGAAGCTGTAAAAAAATCAGTTCGTGAAAACAGTCATTTTTTAGGAATTTAGTTGTTTATTGGCCACTTTTTCATGCAGTCAACAGCTGTAGATGTTAAATTTGGTCCGTCGTGTTGGCCGACCTTCTCGACGTCGTATCTGTCATTTGGATTAACTGATTTGATGCGATAAGGTCAGTAAAATGTTTGACGTAATTTGAGACCTGTGCCGAACTGAGTTCTGCGTACTGCTACCAGATCATCTTTTTGATAAGAAGTTGGTTTCTTACGTTTTTTTATCATAGTTAGATTTACTTGTTACTTGAATCTTTTGAATATTGTTTTTTGCTTCCTCACGGATTTTGTCGCGATCATGCATTAGTGTTGCTGTGTGTTCGTCATTTTAAATTGGAATTAATTTGGTGTCTTCTTTAGTTTTCATTTTTTTACCAGTTAGCAATTCAAAAGGGGAATAATCGATTGTTCAGCTAACTGTACTGTTTAAAATTCTTTGGAGATTAGGAACGGGTTTAAACCATTTTTGAGGATCTTCTATGGAAAGTTTGGATAACATGGGAATGAGAGTAGCATGTATTCGTTCAACCTGACCATTACTTCGGTGTATACCAGTTGTAATTTTGACATGTTCAATGGATTCGTTTTCACAGTAGGTTTGTAAGTCATTGGAAGTAAATGCGGAGCCTCTATCGGAAATAATTCTGGAAGGATTTCCAAAAATACTTTTTTGAAATTCTAAACATTTTAGAGCATCTGATGTGGAAGTTGATTTAACAGGATAGATCCAAGTAAATTTAGTGAATCCCTAGATTACTGTTAAGATGTGCTTATAGTTTTTATTGGTTGATGGAAGCGGACCTAAGAAATCGATGTGATAAATGTGCAGAGGTGTGTTACCTTTCGGTATTGGATTTAAAAATCTTTCAGCCTTACCACATTTTCTGTTAACCAGAATACAATGTACACGGATATCAATTACCTGTTGGATTTTATTTCTGGACATAGGAAAATAATAGTCAAGTTGTAAAATTTGTTTAGTCTTGGCTACAGCAAAATGACCTCTTTCGTGTGCTTGTTTTATAATTTCGGTTTGCATGGAATCGGGAATTACTAATAGTTCTTAACCATCTTTAATTTTGAAGAGAGCATCGTTACGCAACACAAATTCGTTTGTTTGCGTATCTAAAGCAAATCTAAAAGCTGCTTTATTATGGTTAGTAATTCATCGTTAGTTTGCGCGATTTTAACTTTGGAAGTAACTTCGTCGTGTGAGATCTGCATCATGGGATGTCTACTTAGTGCATCTGCATGTTTCATTTGATCACCTGGTCTATGTATGATTTTGTACTCAAACTGAGTTAAGAAAATTGCCCATCGAGCGAATTTAGGCGTAACGTCTTTTTTGTTCATCGTTTGCTGAAAGGCGGAGCAGTCAGTAAAATTTTTGAATTTTGTACCATAAAAGAAATGGCGGAATCTTTTAAGAGCTTCAATTACCGCTAACACCTCTAGTTTGTAGCTGGAATACTTTTCTTCGTGTGGGGAAGTTTTCGTACTCATGTAGTAAATTGGGTGATAATGTCCTTCGTCAGCTTCTTGTAGCAATATGGCACTATAACCGCACTTACTAGCATCGGTATGTAGTTGTAATTTGGCTTTGGGATTGAAAATTTGCTAAACGGAATCAGAAGAGAGAGCGTCTTTTAATTGGAGAAAGGCATTACGTTGTGTGTCGCCAAAGGTAAATGGGTTATTATTGCATAATAAATCGCTGAGTGGTTTAGCAATAATCGAATAAGACTGTATAAATTTGCAAAAATATCCAGTTAACCCTAAAAATTGTTGGACGTGTTTAAGTGTTTTTGGTTCAGGAAAATTCTTAACTGCTTTTAGTTTGTCAGGGGAAGGTTTAATTGCTTCATTTTCGATCAAATATACAAGGAATTCAATTTGTGAGTGTAAAAATTGGCATTTGTTAAAATTAATTTCAAGGCTAAATTTTGAAACAGTTTTCAGAACACGTTGCAATTTATGAATATTTTTTGCGGATGGTTTCGGAGGGAATTATTATGTCATCCATGTAAATGAGAATTGTACCATCACTGAGTAAGTCGCGTAAAACATTATTAATGTAACGTTGGAAAACAGCAGGAGACAAAGTCCAAAAGGTGCCACATAGAAGTCAAAGAGTCCTTGATCCGTCATAAATGCTGTAAATTTTTTGCTAGATTCATCGATAGAGACATGGAAAAAACCATTTTTAAGATCGAGTGCTGTGAAAATCTTAGCTGACTGTAACTTATCGATCACATCTTCTATCAAAGGGATTGGAAAACGATCTTTGATTATCTTCTGATTTAATCTACGATAGTCTACACAAAGACGGATAGAACCATTTTTCTTGCGAACCAAAACAATAGGGGAAACGTAGTCGGAAGAACTGGGTCGAATAACTTTTTCAGCTAACCATTTATTAATTTGATTGTTAATTTCGGACTTTTCTGCCAAAGAAAACCTACGTTACTGATATCGTTACTGATGATTACAATTGGGAAATCATCAGTAACGACTATTTTTAACTTTATATCAGTAGTTTTGCTTTTAAATGGCTTGTAATTATTAATTATATCAACTATTTGTGTACGAAATTTAGCAGGAACATGTTGCAAGTCAATTTGATCATTTGATACACCAATATCAATTAAGTTAATAAAGAGTTCTTGTTTTGGTATTACTTCAAAACCATTAGCACTTAATCTAAATTCACCTTGTTTTAAAATGTCCACACCACTTATAACATCTAAGTACATACAAGAATTGTCAATAACCCATACATATGTTACAAAAGAAGTATTATCAATTTCAATAGTAGCTTTAAAAGAACCAATGGGTTGTATTTGACCTTTACCAAAAGCAATTAATTTTAAACTTGTAGAATTCAAGACAGGCTTACCAAGTTTTTGGTACATTTTTTCATTAATTAAAGTTACAGAACTAACTACCAGAATCAATAAGAGAATCAAATGTAAAACCTTCAATTTTAATAATTTTTTGCTTGCCAAATTTGGGATCAACAGCAGTAAGCTCATTAACATGCTCAGATTTACCTTCAGGTTTAGTGTACACACATTGAGAGCTTTTATGTCCAAAGGCATTACATTTAAAGTATTTTAAACCTTTGTTTTTATGATAACAATCGCTTGACTTTTGATTTGGCAAAACACAATTGAAACATTTAGCCCGTAAATCATTTCTATTAACATTGGCATTAAAATCACCTTTATACTTAAACTTGATTTCAACATTTGCATGTTTTCTATTATTTACAAATTTACCATGTCGAACACTTATACCTTTATCATTATCAAAATTATCAGATTGGTGCATTTTACTCTCAGCATAAAACACATCTTCATATACCTTTAATTTATCTTTAAATTCCGACAAAGTTTTACATGCATATAAAATAATTTTGTTTCTATCAGAATCGGGGATTCCTCTAGTACAATATTTAATAATCGAATGATCATCCATCAGACAATTTCCTTTCGAAGCGATTTCGCGCATTGCCAAAAGGTACTCAAATAGAAATTCAGGGTTCACAAATAGAAATAGGTTTTAATTTGCGTTGTTGCATTTCTTTATGCACATCAAAAGATGAAATGTTATCCAAAAATTCTTCTAATAAAGCATCCTTCAAAACCTTAAAAGTAAAAATATTACGCAAAGTATGAACAAATTTCAATGCAGGACCATCTAATAATCGTTTAACGCAAATTATGTTTTGCACTTCTGTTAAAAAGAAAAACCAAATTATCTTCGATATCTCGAAAACAATTTTCAATTCCATAAGTATCAGTTCCTGAAAAATGTCTTAAAGTCAAAATTATTTCTTTCAACAAAAACGAATCATCGTTTCGTTTTGAATAAAACTGTTGAGCTGACAGAACCCTTTCTACTGCGTAAGCGAAATTTTCCGAATAGTATCCATGACCTTGGATACTATGACGCGAAGAATTATTTTGATTAGGCGGGATCCCCGGTATTAACTCATCTGAGAATTCATTTTCGTATGAATCTTTTAAAGGCGATAAATTTGCAAGGCTAGCGAATATTTTGTCGATTTATTCTTTTTCGGAGCCAGAACAATCTAAATTTAAACTATTACATACAATTATTAAATCAGACAGTTTAAAATCTTTTAACAGAGATTCCTTGTGTTTTGTCAAATCAAAATCTTTCGAGAAACCAGATAAATGGCGTAACTTTTTACGTGAATTCTGATCGAAATTATCATCAAATATCATTTTAAAAAATAGCTTAACATTTTTAGAGGGAGCAGTTTTTAAAAAATTTGCGACAAAAGGAATGTCTTCAAGCTTGATCATTCTGAAAACTTTCTTTACAACAGATAATAAAATATATTGGAACAGACTCACCACTTAGTTGAACGTTGGGCTTTCGCTTTCGTCGTTCCGGGGTCTGTTGTAGTATTATTTTCACTTTCGTCTTAATTCTTTTTAATAAAATCCAAAAGCTGGGTTTTCCATCAGCTTTATTCGTAGTAGGAACACACAAAGAACACACTTGTTCTTTTTTTTTTTTTTTTTTAGGTGGCTAATCTAGGGGTTGATTTAAAATTTAGGACTAAGGAAGCCGAGTCCCCAAATGTTGATGGTGAGCTGTTCCTACACAATAATGACTCGTTTTATGAACAAATTTTTTAATAAAAACAGGGGACGTTCCCAACAAGTAGGGACAATGACAAACAATTAAAGGAGATAGACATTGAAGACAAAGCACCGTTGGGCATAAGCCCTTCTGGATTTTTTCAGCACATCGTTCGTAACTGCTCTCTCTCTGCTTCCAAAGTTCGCAGTTGCAGTAACGAGTTACAGGAAGAAGTTGAAGTGCTTGTGCGTGAGGCTAGCTGGTGGTTGCTCTGGTTGAGCATAACATTTCCACCGATATTTATAAATATGCATTTTATTATAAAGATACACTATATTCTTCATTTTCTCTTCTATATATTAATTACTTATTTTACTAAATACTTAAATAAAGGAATTTGTTAATGTAACTTTACTATCATTATTATCTTTTCATTTTCCTTCATTAATATGAAATACAAAAACATATGTAATGGAAAATCTCAATCCTATAAAGCGCAAAATATCATTCAACTGCTCGCACGAAATTAAATTCAATCAGTTAGGCATAAATCGCAATGACACAAATGCATCCATTTTAAGAGCTAATAGATTACATTCGTTTTCTTTTCTCTCAATTAGAAATATAATAATTTCCATCACCATTGTTTACTTTTAAATCTCCAGGGAAATAAGCGTATTCACTGAAATAACGCATTTAATCAGCTTCCCGTCAACAAATTGAAGCAGAACCGTTGTTTTATTAATTTTCAGACTGATATAACAATGTTTATTTCTGGTAAAGAGAAAAGGCACACATTAAATGCATTTTATATAGTGAATCATGTAACTGCTTAGGATACACAAATATTTCTAAGAAAGAGCGTACGACCGTTTAAACAATCAGGGCGAACATATTTTGAAACTAAAAATTTCTTTTTCTTTTCAATAACAACACTGGTAACAGTTGGAGGGATGAGTCGTACGAAATTAAGGTGCATTAGTACTGGAATCGCTAAACAGCCCTTTGCAAGCCTAAGCGAATTATTGCCTGCAACCTAGAGTCGTTAACATTTCTAAACTGTTATTAACTACTGTTAAATGATCAATGGAGAAACAAATTCAGAGCAACGGATGTCGTTGGACAAGTCATTGTCAGATGTTTTGAGATAATTCCTGTGTACTTTGAAATTGAACTAAAAGACAATTAGAAGTGAATAGGAGTTGGGAGAGTTTATTTGTGTCACCTAGTTGATTCTTGACAAGAAAATGCCTTACCTTATAATAAAGGCTGTGTACATATATTTTTAAGTTAATATTAAAATATATAGCAAGGGAAATTATAAATAAAGTCATTGGTTTCTAACTGCTAACATGAATTTTAGTACTAACTCCCAATCATTGATCAAAAATTTGGTTCGGGTTTACATTTTAGACGTTTTAAACTGCGTGTAGATTCTAAATGATGCTTTAGATATTAAAATTGCGTTTAGTTGCTAAATGATGATTCCGACACTAAAACTCTGCGTGGAGGCTTTAATTGTATGTAGATACTAAAGTATGATTTAGATATAAAAACTTTGTAAAGTAAATGTTTCCTAGTCTTTGATTTTTTGAAGTTAGCGCGTTTTCTTTTAATTAGATAAACCAAAAATGGAACTTATAGTAATTTGTTTTTTCAAAATTTAAAATGAATCCATAATTTTATTGTAGAAATCACGAACTTATTTCCGTTTCAAAGCTGAATGCCTAAAGAATAAAAGTCATACATACCTTCCACCCAAATTTTAAATTTGGATTCATACCTGTATGAATCCATCCTCGGATCTTCTGTCCGTCGGTCTCTTTATTCAAATGAATGTGATAATAGAAAACTAACAAAATTTATTTACGCATCACGACATTCATAAAAAATTTTTTGTATACGATTGTGTTATCTTTATACCAGAATTGCATATTTGCATTTGACGTTGCTCCTGCTGATTCAATTGAGAGAAGACTGAGATATTTGTTAGATATCATGAGACAAAGCATTGAAAGCATCGAAATATGGTTGCTTGCGAGAAAAAATTAATTATTTATTTAAAGTATAGTTTCAGCTTATGGACTTTTGTTTGTTGCATTTAAATCTTCGCAATTTCTTCTCCTCATCTTACCTGTTGATTTATTCTTTTGGAAGGAAATAATATGTTGTGACATTTATTTAAGTAAGAATAATTAGAATTATGTATGTCTGACTTTTGAAACTAAATAAAATATTAATTAGCTTAAACGCATAAATGTATTAAGCACATTTATTAATTTCAGTTTAAAGCAAATTAAAACTTAGAAATATATTTCTTAAAATGAAAAACAAGTGTGTCTGCAATATTTCTTTTTGAAATATCATTAAAATTATTTTTAAAACACTATAAATACATATTTTACTGTCTATTTTCTTTCTGACTGCTCTTTATAACACAAATTGTTGTTTTTATTCTTCATGTACATAAGAATGTTTTATGTGTTTTCTGTTGATTATCTAGGAAAAGAAAAGCTAATTGCATATACTTTTTCATCATACTTAAATGGCCTGACTTATTTGATTTAAATATATAGCACAGTTATAACATCCTAATTAAAGATCTCTAATTAAAATTGTAAGATTTTAGATAAATTATACTTTAAGTTTCATTATTTTAGGCAAATATGTAAATGTTAGCAGTAGATTTTCGTCCCAAGCATGCAAGATATAGAATGTTGATATGAATATAGTGGCAATGAGATGGATTTTTAATGAACTTTAAAATTGTGTGAGGCATCTACAATCAATCAGAACTGTATTGCAGAAGTATCTTCTTTTTCATCTACCATAATATCAACAGATCTATAAGCAGTAGAATGTTTCGAGAATTCTTTAAAAATTGCCTCATCTATTTGAATGGTATCTTTATTTTTCGAACTAGAATCATAGATTGACAGGTTAATTAATTAATTAGAAAATTCTGATAATGTATAATATATGATCAGGTAATACAATATTATGGGTGCACGTATTTAAAGAAATAGTATCTGACTTAAATTTCTTGAACAAAAATCTATTTAAATTATTTATAACCAGTTATAAAATAATTTTAATAGTAATATTTTCGTAATAGCCAAACACTATAATATTCTATGTTAGAGCTATATCTGATGCATTTAAAATATCATAAAAACAATTGTACTGGTGATTGAAAAAAAATATAATTAGTTTAAAATATGATTATAATTACAAATAGTTATAAAGTCATTAGTAATCATTATTTTATTGATAGTTTCAAAGTGTTTGACCGTTATTTAATGATCTATAAATGTCTTAAAATATAAATCACAGTCAAACAATCGCTCGTGCTCATATTATAGTTATATTTAGAAATAATTTTGTTAATATTAATTTCCCCTTCTATGAATGCTCTATATTCATATTATTTCATCTAGATACCATTTGTATCTAATATTAACAAACCATTTAAAATCTGATTCAAATTGAAATAGAATCTAGTATGCAATTTCGAAACATATATTATATTTATGTGACGTAAATGAGTGAAAAACATATTTAAAAATATAATATATAAAATTTTCTTGTACTTTCTATTCATGAATCTAAAAACAGTTCACAAGTTTTTCTCTTTTGTTTTCCTTTTTTTTGTGACACCCTGTCACTCCGTTTCTACAGAATTAAGCTGTGTAAACAGGAATATTTTAACTAGCTATGTTCATTAACTCTCCTATTGGCTTTTCACAAAATACCTCCTATATTATATATTCCTGTTTAATTACAAAATTACCATCAAATTACTATCTTCTAAATAAACTTCCATACATATTTTATGATAAGCGATTCAGCAAACATATATTTAAAATATAAATATTAAAGGTATCTAAAACTACTGCAATACTTTCTTAAATGAAAAATCCCCATACTTTAGCCTGGATAAACTCATTTACGATAACACTCTCTTACCTTTTAGAAAAAATTAAATAAACATAAGGAAATGATCACAAACAACGATACAAAAGTATGTCTTTAAGACAATTTTCCATCACTGAAATGCGCACGCCTGCTCATCTCTGTAACGTGTGCAATAGAAAAAAAATGAGAAAAATTGCAAAACTTTCCTCTTTTGGTCCTGTTTGCTTTCCTCTTACGCATAAAAAATATTTTTCGCGATATTTTATTCCCCTATTCTAAAGGATGTAAGATCAAGTATTCTCCTTTCTATGGCCTCTGAAGTTACTGGATTAGTTTGGCCGTGGTTACCCCAGGAGAAA
>JAPMOQ010019071.1:0-15384 GCA_026543055.1 Argiope trifasciata
ATGGCGGATACTAGCGGACAGGTCAGGGAACTGATTTTCTTAATTTTTTCATTAATTATGATCTTTCTTATATGGTTTTACCTTTTGTATATATATTTGTTTCATTTGTTGATGTTTTGCTTTGTTTTTGTCTTTTGCTGTTGGAATTGGTATGTCTCTTTTGCTTTCATCTTCGGGGGATTTTTCGGGCCACGAGGCGTCAGTACTTTCGGCCATTGTCCATCGACGCCTCACAGAAAAAATTCCCTGTTTAAGAATCCTTGCTTGAAAGTGGCTCCTGACGAAGTTTTCAGGCCGGATTCCTTTTTTATTGACTATTTTTACTGACTATTTTTTTCTAATGATTTTTCTATTGATTATTTTGATTAGGTTATCTTATTTTGTTAATTAATATATATATATATATATATATATAAAATTTATAACTGAAAATCTAAATGCTGGCGTCACGTATATATCAATACTTTTGTTTACATAACATCAATTTTATCAATAAATTGAATTGAATTTTTGATTAATTTTGTTAGGAACGTTAAGAGACTGGTAACATCGCAAAAGTCTTTAACACCGTAAACTCTTTTTTTAAAAAGTTTATCAAAGAACATATATTTCTTAGATAAAGCAACAGATTTATAAAATCTTTTTTTCTAAAAAAAGGAATTTCAAAGATTCTGTATTTATTTTACAATATTTTGAAGCATTTTTTGTTGATTTGCAAATGAGAATATTCATTAAAGGATAAAACTGTGTGAATAAGTGAGATAGATGTATCTTGTGTAAAGTGCAGCAGGAGTTATAATTCCATGTCTCTATGTACATTCTAATGCAAAATAATCCAGAAAAATGCTTCAAAGATGCGTGGGCAATAATTTACTTTTGAATATTCATAAGTATAGCATTCATAATTATGCCTTGAAATAACAATCTGTTGTTTACTCGTATCAAATAAAGAATTATATATTACTTCACTCATATTTTATTACTGATAGGGGTGTTACTTATGAAACGAAACTACAACTGCACATATAAGTAGTAACAGGGGCAGTAACAACCTTAAAATTTGCAGGTTCCAAACTGGAAAGCAATTTTTATCAGTACTTTATTATAATAATTAAAAGCAATCTAACAGTCTAATACTATCATTTATCTTTGCAATTAAGGTAAAGATCAATGATAGTGTTTACCTCTCTACTTTCTCTTATGGTTATGTTTATGCAGTGCAGCGTATCCGTATTTCTTTATACTGTTAAATAGAATCAAGTATGCATGAAGCACATCTTCCTATCCAATTAGATTGGAGCGAAAATTGGATACATGTTTGTAATAATGATGTCAAAGCAAAGCAATTTCATTTATCCATTTTTTTAAATGATTAATCAAACTCTCATGAATAGACAGACTGACGGATAATCACTCCTTTTACAAATTATATTAAAAAATTTAATACAATTATATATTTTGATAAAATTACAGGATATATTTAACTTATCTAGTTGCTTTTGTTTTTAGGTATCATGTTCACTTATAACCGATTCTGCAAATTTTTGGTTTATATTTAAAATTTTGACCAATAGATATGTCATCAATGATCAATGATAATAGAAGCAAACATACTATTCGCAGCATTTTAGTAAATATTATAAAACAATGTGGTTAGTAAAAATTAATAAAAACGCAGAGCAAATAATTAAGATTTTTATTCATTAACGGTTATAAAATATTCTAATAATGCAATTTTTTCGGTACTATGAAATTAAATCAGCTCTATTTATTCTTAAAAATGCACACACAGACACATAAGACAACTGATAGAAGTTTTTAATAGTAGAGCAAAACATAATATCACCCCATATAAAAATTATACAAATACATACACATCTTTTGTTTGTTTATTTGTTTCAAGAATTAAATATTTACCCCTAATTTCGGGGAATAATTTTTAGAATCCAATATCATAACAATGTTTTAATTCGCTTAAATATTTTTTTAAAAAAATTCCCGAGATGGGCCGCACTTATTAACAACCCGAACCGTATCAAGAAAAAATTATATATACCTCTGGGTGGTTAAATAATCTGAGTATGGCTTTTCTAAAATTTTTCTCTATTCCACAAAAGATTACTTAAAAAAATAGTACTTTAAAAAAATAAATGGGCTTTTTTAACTCTCCTTTCTTCCCAGCTGTGGGGGGTTAATCACTTAGGGGGGGGAATGGGTTTCTAAACAATTTCGTTATCTTATCTTCCTCACTTACAACGTCATCCCCCCATTCTTTTCTCCCCAACTTTCTTATGATTGTAATCTGTTGTTTTAAGCTAAACTCTAGTCCGAAAAAAGAGTAATAAAAGAAAGGAAGACTTTAATTCGAAAAAAAGAGAAAATTCAAACGAAAGGTCCATTTTTCGCACAAATTGAAAATTCGACGCGAGAAGCAACACTGACATTGCTTTCGAGTGGCTGGGAATTAATAAGTGTTCCTACCGGGAGGGAAATCTGCAGAAGAGGAAAGCAATATCTTGTCCAATATGTGACTCTTCAAAGAAGTAAACAATACAGCAAATGTTAAACAATGTAGGAAATGGAGAAATTCAATTGTAAAAGAAATTTCATTTCAGAACAATGCATAGTTATATTATGTCATCCATCCTAAGAAATTAGATTTAAAACAAGCATTTTCGAATTTTTTTTTTTCAAAATAATTCACAAAGAATTTAAAAAAAGCCTTTAAAAGGAATATGAAATTAGTTATTCTTGGGATAATCCATTCATCTAATGATTCTTTCTAATTGTATTAAAGAAATAAAATTCTTTTACTAAGATTACATCCATAAAAGTATTATTTTGTATGAGAAATATTTACACGGTAATTTTTTTTTCAAAATATATTTAACGGAAAAGAATATAAGACCTCTTGGTGATGCAACGAGTGGGAAATAATCACTTCAAGAAAATTGTCCTTTTACTTTATGAACATAAAATTAATCATTTTCAAGTTAATATACCATGAAATCTCATAACAAAAGCTGATAATTCTTCGTAATAAAAAAGCAGAAATGAGATAGAATTATCAAAACTGCATAAATTCAAATAAATTGAATTTCAAGTTTCATTAAAATACTGAAAAATGTATCAAAAAAAATATTTTACTCATCAAGTCGGCTATAGGAAAATATGCTGTAAGTGAAAGGGAATAGAAAGAATCTCAGATTACTGTCAACGAAAACCGCAAATGTTTAACTCCTTGAAAATGACATTGCACTATCAAAACTGAGACGACATCTCTGAAAACCGCAAAAGGGGTCAGGGGGGACGCGTAATTACCCTGAAGATTCTTCGATCGTTGGAATTCGGCTAAAGAAAAGGAGTATCGACTGATCCTGACCCTCCAGGAGGTGGATAGAAAATCCCAGAAACACAAAACAGTTTTCTTTTGTGTCTTTGACCATCGGGGGGTGTAATCTTTGAGGGCTCCTTCCCTTAACGCTTAAAGGGAAAAAGAGAAATCTGAGAGTGGACTTACAAGTGAACGGACCCGATATTCTTGGAATTATCGGATCGTTGAATTGCATATCACTGAAATTTATCGGAAAGGTGATTTCATCCTTTCCTGTGATTCACAGGAAAGGGCGTAGTAACAATATTGACCTTGACTCATTTTGCAATGCACTATAGATAATTTTTAACTGCTTGTGACGTAATGTTGTGATTGCGTTTATTGTGGTCACTGCTCGAGCCATCTATTGGTGAAATATTGAACTATAGTAAACATTTTAAAGAAATGACATATATTTTGAATTCAACCTTTTTAGAAAATGGTTTACTTCAATAAACAAATTAAGTATAAAGTTATGAAAAAACCGAATTAAAATAGTAAGCTGAAATAGATAAATTAATTCAATCACACATTACTTAAATTAGTTAATTAAGTTTTAATTAAAATTAATAAATTTAATATTCAATATTAATTAATAATTTTTAATTAATAATATGATTGAAATAACAGATATTTGGAGCAAATATTTAAAAATAACAATAGCAAAATTATTTGTTATTGAAAAAACCGTGGATTATGCATCTCTAGTTCCAGGTTTTTTAAGACCCATTTCCATTGAAGAACGGCTGTATAAACGAACATGTTGCACCTTAAGTCAGTAGGAGCCCAACATTGTCCTGCTGGTGTATACTATTATTTTCCCTATTCTGTATGCTTCTAGAAAATTGCGATCTCCTTATTTGAAATCTTTGTTAGGCATATTTGTTCTTAATGGACCATTTTTCATTGTTTCTGCGAATTTGTGGTGCAGAAAGTTTATTTTTCTTTTTAAATTTAACTTTTACTATACTAATTTTAAATATTTATTTTCAAAATTAAAAGTTAATGATACAAACACCGAAGATCTTCGTTATGACTTCGAATATATGTTCAAGTTATAGAAGTAAAACCAACACGACAAGATTAGAATGGTAACATTCACTTTGAAATGAAATAAAGAAAATGTTGACATGATTTCAAATTTTTCGCAAACAATGAGATATCAAAACAACTATGAATTATGCACGTTATTAAAAGTTATGAAAAGAATTTAACAGAAAAGATCCAATATTTCATATAGTAATTTTCAAATAATAATCTTGATTCAGTATTAATATATTTCTTTTATTGGATAGAATTAACATTGCGGGTTGCATTGAAGTCTGAATTAAAAAAATGTCATATCTCCTCATGAAATCGTAACCATTCAAGCAGAGAATTTTGTAAATTTCATTTGAACTCTTTGGTGGAATATTCAAGTAAATCTGCTTGGTTTTTATTTAAATCATATACTAATGAAGTAACCGAATTTAAAATTTTGGAATTAAATAGAAAAATTTTGAAATCCCTGACAATATATATTGTAACGATTGCACATTGTGTAGTTTTAAAATTTAATTATTTTGGAATAGGGAGTAAAATAGTTGAATTAGAAAATATTTACATTTATGAGAATACTAAGAGAGTTTATTTTGAGAATATAAAATGGGAAAAAATATTAAACCTGTAAAATATCCATCAATATTTTTGAAGGAACATCATTTTTGAATGATTTCTTAATATACGATTGATTCGGCGATTTTTTGATAGAAATGTTTATAATAATTTCGTAATGAATAATTAATTGGGGGATTTTTTTAAATTAATTTTTGTAATGATTTTTTTCAAAGTAATTCTCTTTATTGAAGACATTATTTGCATGATAATAACCTATATTATTGTAGCAAATATTTGTGGATCTGCGATGTCCAGACTATTCTAGATCACTTGCATTTATGGAATTTGATGGTTGTAGTGGTGATTCAATATAATTTGAAGCCTAAATTTTAATATGTATTACCAAAAAGTTTTTATTAATCAAGTTTTTATTTCCAGATATTTATCAGTCTTTCTAAAATAAATATCTAATATCAAATACTGAAATTTAAATATCTTTTTATCTTCAATATTCTTAACTTTACTAAATATCCTCGTTATATGATTAATTAGGTTCCTACATTTTAATTCAGAGCCAAACTATTTGCCAAAAAAATTCAGGTTTGAGGACCGAGTAGTATTATTTAGTCTAGCTGATGTGGACAATTTTTTAATGTATGATTTATACTATCATTTCCAAGTGACATGTATAAATATTATTGTGTTACAGAATATAATAAATATAATTCTAATAAAAATTGTTTTAAACACTTAATGTAATTTATTTAATATCCAGATTTTTTTTAAAAATATATTAAATTCTCTCAGAATTGAGAATTGGAATACATATCAAGGAATTGAAATTAAAATTCTGTCATCTAAAAGTGTAATTTTTTAGTAATTATTCAAACATTTCTACCTATTTTAAAATAAAAATTGTTATTTTTTCATTGATTTTAAATTTTTTCCACAATAAATTCAAAGATTTTCACTGAATTGATAGGGAAGGAGATTTTCAACCCTACTATAGTCAGGTTATAAAAATCCTATACTCTCCTGTGAGAGTACCGCAGAGTAGACCTGCTGTGGTGTAAGTACACAAGGTCAGTTGTAATTTATGCTTCAGAAGGAAATACAAGAAATGCTGCTTTCATTCTTTGGCATGTTACTTAGTTTATAGAAGTAATTCCTTAAATCTTGCAATTATTTCTTTTATAAAATAACACTATTGATAAAGCTTCTTTGATTTGAATTCATTCCATTGTTAGACTTTAATTCAAAATAACTATTATAATTATGAATGAGAAATACAATATATGAAGGTTTCATCAATTATAACATAATATTTTCATTTTGGGAAGCAAAGTCACTTGGTCATTCAAATAATTATAAAATTGTGCTACAGATTAAACTCTAATTGCAATATTTCCAGCAAATATTTGAATCTTATTCATCTCAAGTATCTTTTCTTTTATTTCATTTGATTTCTGTTTATCCAAAGTATCATTGCCATGAAAAAAATAACTGTTTAAAATCATTATTATTTCATTTCATTATCACAATTTTTCATTTTTATAACTTTATATTGTGTTATAATTGCTGTTTTCATTCATTAAACGTGGGTTAATTCCATACATACTCTGGTAATATAAATAAAAATTATTCTGTATAAAGCTCTTATAAAACCTGGAAGAATTTTTGAGTTTTGTGTAATTGGAAAAATTATAAAAATGATGATGAAAATACTCTTGAATACTGCATATTTATTTTAATGAGATGACATATAATAAGATATAAGGTAGCATTAAAAAAATTTCTACCAGACAAATGTATTGTTTTAGGAACTAGTAGATGTATGGAATTCTTTAGTGACATACTTAATTTAGGAAAGAAAAGTTTCTTCTGTACATTATATTCTCATTAGAAGCAATGTAGCATTTGATGCTATTGATAATACAATGTTAAAAATCAGTGTCTATGTCTGTTACCTTGAATATTACCAGATTTGAGCGCAGGCTATTTTTATTGTATCTAAAATAGATATAGCTCTAAACATCTTATATCTTCCTTGAACTTGTTAGTAGCAAATTTTTAATAGATTGGGAAAAAAATACTGTTTTATAAATTTTAGAATTATTCAGCTCTTCCCTATAAGATGAAAATAAATATTAAAACTGTATATTAAGTAAATTTTTGTGTGAAGCAATTAAATAAATAATCAGTAACTTTTTGATATTTTTAATGGAAACCAATTGCATAATTAAATTCAAAAGTTTTGAAATCTAAAATATGTTTCTTGCTTGCTTTTTATATTCTGCTTTTTTTTCTGTCCTTTGTATATTTATATTCATCTATGGTTTGTTGCATCATTTTGTATTATTTTTGATTTTAAAAAAGTGTACTTTCAGGAATTTCCTTTTTATTATGCACCTGATAGCTCAATTCCATTACATATTAACCATGATGTGATATTTAGAGAAGGTTTGAATTTTTGTGTAAGTACATGGTGATTTTATATTTACAGATTTCTTTAAATTTAAAAATAAAAGTTGAAAGAGTTTTTCTTATAATAATGGTAATTAATACATGTAAAAAATCATAAATATATATATTTAATGCAGGAAACAAATATCTTTTTAGTGTTTTAGACTTCTTATATCAGTATTATATTTTCCTGTTATTAACTGAACTCAAAATATGAAATCCTAAGGATTTATTATTATTTTGGAAGACAATCCCTAAAAATTATACATATTTATAAGAGCATGAAAATACTTTAATATTTAAAAGTCTATTTATATTTATCTTTATTTATGTTGTATGGTATCTATAAGTATATATTATTTATTTGCTATCCGTACCCAGATTTCATTTATTTGCTGAAATATAATTATAAAAGTTTCATACGATTTATACTTTTAGTTTGTAATTTTGTATAATAATAAGGATAATAAATGCTGTGAATTTATATTTATATTTGGTTCTGGTTTTGGTTCTGTTGAAAAACAATTGAATATTTCAACTTTTTAATTAGAATTTTTAATTATTTTGTGAATCAAAGAATACTTTTAAGATACTGAAAAACCAGGCAAAACAAGACACGCTTCATAAAATTTTTATTTTAAGATTAGCATTTATTTCATATTTGCTGATATCTTTATGTATTATTGAGTTATTATTGCTATAGCTTTCTTTCTTTCTTTTTTTTTTTTTCTTCTTTTTTTTTTTTCAGGGTGAAGTTACATGCACACTTTGTTTAATTCTTGTTGATTTAAAAGATAATCTTACAAGAAAGAATTCCCTTTGTATAGATCTCCTACAGAAGATGATAGTAAATCTCTATGGTACGTTTTTGTTTTTATTTGTATTATGTTATTTCAAAGTTATATTTTAATTATATTTTTTATGTTAATATACTTTGTTTCAAAGAGATGGGCTAGTTGAAGTTATAAAAAGTGAAGCTATTAAGAAGAATCCTTTTCTTGATGAATTTGAAAAATTGAGTAATTCATCAGCAAACAGTTAAGTGTATAAGTGTAATTACCCTTTTTCAAAGCTGTTATGTATTAGCTCACAACATTTTTTTACCAGCTGGATTGTTAGGAAAATATATGTTCTATTAAATCTGTAATGCATAGCTTAATGTGCACAATTTCCCCAATTAAAATATTTTTAACTATCACATTGTGACAAGTATCAAAACCATGTTATTTTAATAGCTTATATTTATCATGTTCTTTTTGTATATGGAATATCTTCATAGCAAGCTTATCTATGAAATTATTTTATCTCTATATAATCCCTAACTTTTGTGGTACATTACCTTCCATTTTCTTATTCTTCATATAAACTGCATAGAAAGGAAACAATTGATCTTTTTTTTAATTTTTAAAAATACAAGATAATCGCACAAATATTTGACAGAATAAGTAAAAATGTTTGAAAATCTGCTAAAAAGGAAATTTATTGTTGAAAATGTATACAACTTTTTTAAAATTAAAAATTGTAAAAATTAGAAATATTAATATCACAATTAAATTGCCATTTTAAAAATGGTATAAAATAGGTTTTGTGCTTTAATATTTCTGAAAATTATTGGGAAAAGATAGTATGATAATTCAAATTAAGTAATCATTATTGCATTTATTATTGTCAGAGTAATTTTAATTATTTCAGTAATTACTTCAAAAAAAATAACTTACAATTATTTTTATATCAGGGATACTGGAAAGTAATATTGTTTCTTCACATGTCAGTATATATTTACTATTTATGAGCTGATTATATATTTCAAAGTGTGGCCAAAGATATTTTAAGATTAAAGTAACGATTGCTTGAAAATAATAACTCTTATTACCCTCCTCTTCCAATTTTGGTTAAAATAGCCAGCACAATTTCAAAAGAGATACATATTCAACATTGTATAAACTTGAGTATTCTCAAAAGTAATAACACAACAATTGCGACCAAAAACATGTCTATCCAAATGTATTAGATGTTTGTAAATACCAAAAGGGGTTTACTAAGTTCACATGTGGTAATTTTAATTCTTCCCATTCATATCTATCAATAAAATTATTAACTTTAGACAGTGACCTGCTAAAGGCAGAGGTAAAGGCAAATCCATTTCAGAGAATTGGGGAACTGCCAAATATTCTTAACAAGCCCTATTCAACTGCTCAAGAATATTTTTCAGCAAATGGTAGAGTTAGCAGAGTAGGTTCTTGATCTTGCATAATCAGCCTGAAGAAAACAGTGCTAGTCAATCCAACACATGCAGTTTATTACTAAAATGGTAATAAAGAACCATTTTTTGATCTTTTGAACATTAAAAATTAAATTTAGTTTTTAAAAAATGATAATGTGAATGGCAATGGCTCTATCGAATGAATTGCCTAAGATAGATTTGTGTCCTAAAAGGGAGTTTTTGTGAGTTTACTGCAAAATTTATTTGCAAAATCATTTATTTTAGAATAGAGATTTGGTTTGGTTTAATTTAGTCATAGTAACATCCCTTTTTAATGCAACACTAGTGCTATGTTGGGATGGACCCCATACTTTTGAACCATTATCAGACACCTGGACTGACACCCCTTCTCCAGGTTTCCACACCATACCAATGGGAGCATTGGAAACTTTAACATATTGTCAATTCAGAATATTAAATTCAGTTAATTGATTAATCATTGAGTTATTAAATTGATTAATCATTCTTTAATTGACAAATTTACAGTGGTTGCAAATAAGGAAGGAGTTATTCTGCTGCATGATAACGCAAGATCACATTGCATGTAATGAATTCTAACAATAATAATAATTATAAATTATGATGGAAATTAATACCTCAAGCATCATGCTTTCCATCGGATAGCCATTTATTACTTCTGCAACTTCTATTTAAGAAGAAATTTGAATAAACCTGGTTAATATCTAAAATGCTATTTCCAGATATTTTGCTCAAAAACAAATTGATTTTTACTGATCTGGCCCTGAAAATTTATATACTCATGAGCCTTTTCCTGTCTGTTTAATGTAATGCTTAATTCTGTCTGCACTCATTAGGTTAACTGAGATTAAAATCAATATATATCTATATGCTTAGTGATAATATTGTTTTTGATTATCAAATTTCTTATGTTAACACTGCAATGTAGTTATCAAAAAGCATTTATCCTTGCAACAATTAGAGTAAATGTTTATGGTAATTTCTTGCAGATGAAACTGAAAAAGAGGAAAAGGAAATTTCTGATGTTTCATATGATTTTAATTCGCCTACAACTGTATGGTGTAACTTCCTGAAGACAAATCTGCATCCAAGGAGTTTTTGTTTGTTTTAGGAAATTAATTCATCTATGTAAGTCTTATTTATTTATTTACATAGTAACAAAGGACAGTATGATGATGGATATCCATTTTATTTTCTTTTGAAATTATTGAATTTATTTGATGTATTTGAACACTCATTTATGAGGAAATACTTTAATTATAAAATTAATGTAATAATCCATGGCTCTAAAGTTCTTTAGATTCAACTTAATTACTTAATGCTTTTTTAATTCAGTTTTTGAATTATAATTAACATTTTTATTCTGTGGAAAATATTTAAAAATTGTCTACTACATTTTGAGCAATAACTTTTAAACTGTCAGGGAAAAAAAAGAAGTGTAATTTATTGATGCAAATAAAGTAAACTATGAAGAGAATTTTAAATTTATATTTGATAATTTTGGAAATTTCTTATTTGAGCCAGCACAATAATTCGTATTTTGGTATAGTTAATAGATCTTTTAATGCCATCTAAAAAAAGTATCTATTTTAACTATGTTGTTACTGTGTTTGGAAGTAATTTAGCAAAAATATTCTTTATTTCTTAAAGAAAAGGTGCCTTTTAATTTATATGGCGTTGAAAACTCTTTATATATAAGTGAAAAAGAACTGATTGAAGATGCTATAAGGAGAATGACTGAAGAAGATGATTATCTACAGGTCTTCTTTATATAAATATTTTGTTTTAATATTTAATTTATTAAAAAAATTTAATTTAGTATAAATATTTAATTTATATAATATAATCATTTTGCATGAAATAGATTATAATAAACAATTCATAAAAAATATGTTTATACAATTGTCAGGGTTATTAGAATAATAGTATTTCATTCGGGGGTTTTTTTCCATTATAGAAAAATATTTTAACATATCAATTTCTTTTCTGTTTTGAAAAGATCTCTTGCAAATGTCATTCTTTTATTAATGTTGTGATAAATAAAATATTAAATAAGTTTAATCTTTATTATTTTGTATGAAAAAATCAGCATTGTATGAAATATAATAATTAGCAATTATTGAAATTTTAGAGTTGTTTAAAATGTTTTTTTTTTCAGTTACTTTCAACTATTTATTTTAAATTTAATTTATGGTTTTTTTTTATTGTATGTTTAAACAAGAGTCTTCTGATGCTTGATCTGTATTATGTTTTTTGTGAACAATAGATTGATTGCTAATGTGAAAAGGCAATAATAGTTGCAATACAGTGAAAAATGACCTCACATTTTGTCTTTATTATTTCATGATATGAGCAATCTTCTTTCTCTTTGTCAAATTTCTCATTTTAAGAGGATAGATTTTTGCCTTTTCCTAATAAAAGATTTTTAAAAGAAAGAAAAAAAAAAAAGAAATTTATCATAATAAAAGCCAATAATTTATTTATTCATATAAAAGCATTTCAAAAAATATTTTCATTTTGCTGTGATTATTTTAATAATACTGATACTTATTCTCAGTACTAAACTCATAATGATTCAATTTGACCAATTGTTATGAATTCATAATAAACATATTTTATCTTTATGCCTATAATTAATTTTTGAGGGTTGTCTCATTAAATTTTGAACTATAAAAAATAGATATATTATCTATTATTTGTTATTTATCTTCATGTATTTATATTGATTGGGTTGAATAAAAATATTTCCTTTTGTGCTTGTAAATTTCAGGGCTTCCATTTACTTTTTGATGCTCACAATGGCTTTTCTGGAATAAGTAATAATATCCTTCAGTATCTTGAGGATGAATACAAGTTTATACCTTCATTGTGTTTTCCAAGAAAAAGAAAATATGTCAATACAAGTAATTCATATTCTTACTAATATTTTGTGAATATACAGGATTTATTAGAATAAATATTTTACAAGAATATTATCTAAAATATGTTGAACTGAGAATAGATTTTATTTTCTTCTTATTATTTATTATTTATTTATGTAGATCCAATGCTATTTTTAATTAGTTGATGTAAGACATGTATTATTAAGCAAAAACTGTTAATGGAAATGTTAGGTAAATTTATATATTATTGAATTGAATTGTAACACAAATTTAAAAATATTTTCTGAGGGACTGCCATAAGTTTCTTAATCCTCTACTAATATCTCTAAATGTATCTAAGTATCTGTAGATAATTAAGAATAATATAGGGCTTTTTTATTGTTCTAGTTCAGCTACTGAAAAACAGAAACAAGTTAGTTGAATTTTAACATTTATTTAAATAATCTAAAATAGAAAGTAATGCAAGATTATTAAATATTTCCCTTCTGAACAAATAATACATATTATTAAATACTTCGATTATTTCATCAATAAATTTGTGAAGAATTGTTAAAATGTACAGTTATTAAAATTCTTTGTATGAATTTTAAATAAGTGTAGCAAGCAAGTACTTTATTTAAGTATGATAGATCATAAAAAAATTGATAAATAGCTTTGAATTGATTATTATTTTTTAAATTTTTGTTTCAATAATTATTCTTATGTAACAATAATAGTGTAAACATAGTATCACTATGAATTTAAATTTATAATTTTTTTTTCCAATATATTAAAGACCAAATGAATCATTTGTATACTGTGTTAAATTCCATGTATAACTTGAACAGCAATTGTTCTTTCTTTTCACCATTATCCTTATCAGATGATATCATAATACAATCTGAGCCATACAAAAATCTTCATTTCATTAATTACAATGTAATATACACTGAAGTGACAAAAGTCATGGGATAGCAATATGCAAATATACAGATACCGACTCGAGTGCCTTTACTGACAGCAGGACATCGCCTGCAGCGACTCTCCTGGCTCGTGAGCATATCGACTGGTCTCTAGACCAGCGGAAAACCGTGGCATGATCAGATCAGTCACGATTTCAGTTGTTACAAGCTGATGGTAGAGTTTGAGTGGGGCGCAGACCCCACGAAGCCATGGACCCAATCTGTCAGCAAGGCACTGTTCAAGCTGGTGGTGGCTGCATAATGGTGTGGGCTGTTTTTACATGGCATGGATTCAGTCCTTTGGTGCAACTGAACCGATCATTGACTGGAAATGGTTATGTTCAGCTGCTTGCAGATCACTTGCAGCCTTTCATGGACTTCATGTACCCACACAACGATGGGATTTTTATGGATGACAAAGCGCCATGTCACCGGGCCAGAACTGCTCGCGATTGGTTTGAAGAACATTCCGGACAATTCCAGTGCATGATTAGGCCACCTAGATCGCCCGATATGAATCCCATCGAGCATTTATGGGACATCATCAAAAGGTCCGTTCGTGCCCAAACTCCTGCACCATCCACACTCACAATTATAGACGTCTTTACAGACAGCATGGCTCAATATTCCTGCTGAGGACTTCCAACGACTTGTGGACTCCATGACACGTCGAGTTGTTGCACTTCGCCGGGCAAAAGGAGGACCGACACAATATTAACAGTCATCCCATGACTTTTATCTCTTCAGTGTATGTG
Organism: Argiope trifasciata; assembly: GCA_026543055.1. NCBI lineage: Eukaryota > Metazoa > Arthropoda > Arachnida > Araneae > Araneidae > Argiope > Argiope trifasciata. Next base: position 14,253 of record JAPMOQ010019071.1, read on the forward strand.
TATATAACAAGAAAATGTGCTATTTTTACAGGTGTTTCAACATTAGTTGTAAACTACCTACAGAGAAAATTTTAATTATTAGATTTTGGATATTTATTGACCATAGAATTTGTACAGAATTTTAATAGAAATTATGTTTAGTAATATGAATTTTATTCATTTCTTCTTTCTGTATCATATATTTTTCCTTCTTTGTGTTCAGTTTTCTTACTTTCTTCGATAATTAATATTAATAAATATCAAATTTTTATAATTTACTAGTTATCACATGTTGAAAGTATTATTATTCGGATCACATGGTAGATTCTTTAAAAATATCAGTTGTTAATTTATCTTAAAGAAATTAATATGATTGATGGAGCACTGCTATATTCTAAGATCAGTTTAGTATTAATTCTTTTTATATAATAAATTTTTCAAAATGAATTCAAAATATAGATTTTTAAAAATTGTATTTAGAGCCTACTCTTAATTGCCCCTGATTAAATTGACATAGAAGCCTTTTCAATCCCCCCCCCCAAAAAAAAGCTAAAAAGAAAATTAAATTTTATTTCTAACAATTGCATTCTAAAAATCCAAGAAATGTGTATTTTAGTACTTACCTTGCAAATAATCGATGTTCACTTTTTCAATGCTATTGCAACTAAAGTAAATAAACATTAGAAAACTTTGTTAAAAAGTGAGAAAAAGTTTAAAAGAAAGCATGTTCCCCAATTCACAAAGTTTTCACTTGTAGTCACTATTCCTAACTATCTTCACTATATCAATGTTAGAGATCTTTTGGTCAATATTAGTAAGCAAAAACTGAAAAATTGGAATGAAAATTGAATGGACAATAAATAATTCTAACTTATTATAAATACATTTTTTGCAATTTTTTTGAAAGCAGAAATATTTATTTTAATATTCTTTGATGTTTTTAAAACTATGATTAATAGACACTAACGATGATTATAGCTTGAATGCTTCTTTAAAACTGCTTTATTGAAATCTCTATTAAAACCCTCTTATTCAAAATGTATTTATTAAATTTGATTTAGTAGTTTTAAAAGCTCTGTCTAAAAATAACTTTATTTTTAAAATTTTCAATATACATTTGTTACAATGTTGATTCATTTTAGTTATCATTTAT
>JAPMOQ010019071.1:15784-36862 GCA_026543055.1 Argiope trifasciata
AGAATATAGAGAGATAATCCTAGGTAATTTTTTTAATTCTGCAGATTTTTTTTTTTTCAATTCCCAGAATCATTCTTGATATTGACTAATTCAATATAATAATTCTACATTGTTTTCAATGCTTTCAGTATTTTTTTTATATAAATTTATTCAGTTTCACTATTTTGCTAACTGCTTATTTTACCTCTTAGTATTTATATTTGGATTATTTTATGAAATTCTTTCAAACCTGTGGTATTTCTGATTTTAGTATTTTTTTTCTGTTTTATATAGACAAAGCTTCAGTATCATACTAGTGCAACTTATGCAGCTGCTATTGAGACTCTTTACTTCTTCTTTTCGTTTGAAAGCTATGAAATTGACAATGAATGTTATAACATCTTCTTTGTTACCATATGATCGAAAGGTAATGTATTATTATTATATTTTTTATAATATCTATGTGAATTGGATCAGAAGGTTTTTTATATCTTACATTTATTAATGCTATGGTCAAATATACATTGAATTGTCTACTATTCTACAAAATAGATAGTTAAAAGTTATTTTATGAAAAATATTTTATTTGTTTTTCAAAAATTAACATGCTACAAAGTGTTGTATCATTTGGAAGCAAAAATGTATTTCCATCATTTTAAAAGTTTTTTTGATCCATATTTTATCCAAAGATTGAGTTAAATTTATACTTTGGTGAAAATTTTAAACAAGTTTTTAAAAATGATTTATCTTGTTTTATCTTTAGTAAATCTGTAGATTAATAAAAATTTTAATTTTAAATTTCTAAAAATTGATATGGATCATTTTAATCCGAGTATTGTGAAACTATCTGCATTCAGAGTTACCATTGCCTTTAAAAATGTGTTGAATTTTATTTTGTTGTATTTAAGAACTTAGAAAAGCACTTAAATTTTTGATTTCATTAAAGTCCTTAAAAATGGAATAGACATCCATTATTTTTGGAAGGAAAGAGTAAACCAGTTTGAAATTTAATTTGCCTTGTGAAATTTTTCATTCCCCAATTTTTTGTTGATTGACGTCTCAAATGTTTGAAGAGATTGAGAAGACATAAGCCAGATTATAATGTGAGAGAATATACAACTGACTATCAAATTGAAATGATATTTGTATACCATTTATTGAACATTCAAGATGCTTAGAATGATAACTGAGATCTTTGAAATGCATGAAGGTTTATTATTCTTATAATTCTTAGAGGGACTTGTCAAACTTATTTTGAAAACATTACCCTGATAACAAAATTTTTATAAACCACTTTCAAGGCCAACAAAACACCTTTATTTATTTCCACTTAATATTGTTCCATGCATTATTTTTTATTTTATTTAAATGCCCATTTGATCATGATAAACATACATATTCAAATGTTGACAAGAATGTTTTATGAAGACTTTTGCAATTAATTTCTTTTAAAAAAAGTTTCATTTATTTTAATGGATAATCGTTTTAATTTCCATTTAATCCAATTAATTTCTTTTTTAAAAAAAGTTTCACCTATTTTAATAGATAATCCGTTAATAAATTGCAAGATTTTTGAGTTATGAAATGATAGATAATATGCATGATAGCAAACGACTCTCACCATTCTTAGTAAAAATGGATAATTATAGTTAGCTTACTGTCTTCATTTCATTCAGATACTATGTGATGAAATTGTGACAGATTTAAACATTTTATGACCTGAGATAAGGCATATTAAAAGTACTTTTTGTAAGCTGGTCAATTTTGTTTTTTTTTATTTCAAATCATTTTTAGTTTCACATTAGCAAATTAATTATTTATTTTTAAAAATTTGTAAAGATGAAAATGTTTATATAATATGACTTGTAATTGTGTAGCATCCGTATTCACCGTATTATTTATCAATATAAATATAAATTCTGTAAATGTTCAAAAAGGGAACAGATAGAAATATGAAAAATCTTACTTGACAGTTTATATTGTTCTAATACATCATAATTAATAGAATTTGCACTCTTTACAAATTTATTTATTTTTCAACTAGATGGTTGACAGGTTAATCTACCTGCTATCTCTGTTACAGCTCAGCGGTTTTAGGCAATTGCCATTAGAAATCTGTCATTATATTGAGATTTTCTGTCATTATTTGTGAATTTTTAAATAATTTTTTAAAGTACATTATTATTTAAAGACTGGCCATTAAGAAAGTATATTCCAAGATTTTCAGACTACATCAAACTTTCCAAGAATTTTCACTGAAAAAGAGACTGTTGAGAGAACACAAAAGCTACTGAGTGACAAATTAAAGTTGAAAAACTTGGTATATTATGCATTGAAAAGTGCAAGTTTCTTACAACTAGACTTTAATCATATAAATTTATTGTGAAGTGTTGCATTTGACTCTATTTCTCAAACTGAGGTTTTTCTTGTCATCAAACAAAGTTACCTCTAGTTTTCAACATTCTACCAGAGAATCTGTGCACTTATGTTATATTTGTCTCAGGATATAAAATAGCTCTGGCTGTTTAAAATTTTTCAGTGTCAGGAAAAATGATGTTATTAAAAGTTTAATGTCTATAAATAGAACTTTGAAATTTAATTTTTCAAACCAAAATTCCTCAAAAATATCTGAAAAGTTAATACAAGTCCTTTGAAGACAGATTGTTTAAAGTCAGTAATTGTTTTTTAGAGGGCTAGTTAAGACATACGAAATAATAATGTCAGGATTTTCTATATAACTGCATTAAAAATGTTTTGGTTAAGTCTTCTTTCATCTGTATGTTTGCCTGTGTTATAAGTCATTTAAAAATGAAGAAAATATCTTAACAAGTTTGGTATTATAAGTTTAAAGCTATTCTTTCTGGTCTTGCATTACAGGCAGTTATAAGAAAAAAATAATGTAGCTCTTATTTATTAGAATATAATAATTTTTTGAATGACATGAATTACAATTCAGTAGGAATTCAGGGATGTAAAGCATTCAAGAATTGAGTTGATTGGTCACAAGTTTTATGAGAAATCATAGGAAGTAATTAAAATTTTGTTGTTACTCTTCTATAGCTGCTCTAGTTGAAAGAAAACTTTCCTCAAACAAACAAAAAAATGTTAGTAAAAAATTTATTGAAAAAATGTATGTTACAAAATTTTTTATTTTAGCTTAATGGGGAAAAAATGTTGTTTAACTAAGAATTTCCAAATTGCAAAAAACAAACAAATATTATGGTTATATGTTGTGATATTGTGGTTACATGCAAAAGGAAAAAAAAGTAGATTGAAGTGAAAGCATGGATTAGCAAAGTTTCTAAATTATAGAATATATATTAAAAAAAACTCTTTTATAAATTAAATGATTAAAAAAAAGGATGATCTTTATTAAGTTAGTTTTTGCACCTCAAAACTATACAGCAAATTAGTTGAAAAAAGCTAAGAAGATCAGATATTTCTGATGCTTAGCAGAGTCAAGTAGTTTTAAGAATTTTGATCTAAATATAATAATGTAAATAAAAGATGTTTTTATGGTACATCGTTCCCAGTTTGTTAGTTTACATATAATTATGGGTCTTTAATAGCAGTCTAAATTAGAATTATAGTCTTCACTTTACCAATGACTGGTCAAAAGTAGAAAAACAAATTTTTGTGGTATTCTTTTTTTAATGGATTTTGTCTTAATTGAAGATTAATGTAATGTATTTGTAAGGTGAGTATCTAACTATAGCTTTTGTGAAATTATGAATAGTTGCATGCTGGCTGTTCATGAAGGCACTTGAATTGTTATCTTGAAATTCACTTTGATTTTTGAGTTTTGATTTATGAATTGAAGATAAACTTAAAATGTGTTGTTAATGCTTTTTCTTAAACATTTATAAATTATTAACAAGAAAGTAATACATTTTAAACTAATGTTAAAATCATTAGATTAAAATTTATCATTGTATTTTTATACCTACAAGCCCTTCTTTTATGATCTTTGAATTTTCTTGGTACTTCTTGAAAATCCTTCGATTTTTGTCCCTTAGTAACATTGGGAATTTTTTGGCAATGTTTTGCTTTGATTCGATTATGAAATATAAGAGATATGAAATAATTTTCTCATCAAATTCAAATTTATTGAGAACAACTATGGATATCTATATCATAGATTTTTAAATCCAAGCTAAAGTTCTTTATAATATCTGAAATGAATGTGGAATATATGAGAAAAATAGCTTTCATTACTTACAATTTTTAAATATAATAAGTTTAATTTCTATCTAGATTCTAATTGTATTATTTACAGGTCAGCCAGAAAAACAGTTTTGCAGAAATCATACCCTGTTCACTGTCTGTGCCCAGGGGTCTTTAGGACCTTTCCAGTTCAGAGTCTATGTTTTGATTGCTTTGAGACCACCCTTGACTTTAGACAGCCTATCACTGCACTATTATTTTAGGATGGAATCAAATGCACAACATCCTTTTCATAATTTTAAACACTGCCCATTCTTAACTCAAATACAGGAAACACGAAAACTTTTTACATCTGTTTATTACTAGAATTCATAACAAGGACCTTTACTTCACTTGCATTCAACACCCCAACTGAATAATATACTCTCTTCTTGGGGAATTACAATTTTGCTCTGTTGGGTGCCTTCTCGTGTAGAATATCGATGTGAGCAACGAGAAGGCAGATAGTGCCTCCAAATCAACTGCTACTACAGCAAATATTAATATCCCTGTCAGTGATTTGAAAAAACACATCACTTTGCTCTATCTCTCAAAATGGCAGATGCAGTGGGATCTGTTAACAGAAAAAAAACTTTTAAACCTTGTGTTGAACTTTGGCCATGTCTTCCAAATAGAAAAGTAGACATAATAACTCGTTTGTGCAACTCATTAAATTCACCCATTGCTATCTACTTTTTGGAGAAGAGGCACCAATGTGCTCTCAATGTAATTGCATCATCATTGTTTCCCATATTCTCATTGAATGACCAAGTTTTAGTAATAAAAGTTTATATCACTTTAACCACATTTTCTCATTTGCTTGATAAAACACCACAAGCTAATCTTTTTGCTTTTTTGAAATCTATAGGCTTTTATCCCCATATTTAAGTGTTCTTCATGTTTTTAAAATGTTTTTACATTGCATTTTATAGCTGAAATTATATATTTTAATCCTAAAATAAATACAGTGTGGCACAGCATAGTCAACACCCTGGCTCTTGTGCTAATAAAATCCAAAAACTCCCAGCTCCTAGAATACAGTGTTTTAAAATTTTATTTCTTACTTGAAATCTAAACAGAATTCATGCCTTCTATTTTTGTGAAATTTTAGAACAATCAATGAATCATTTATTATTAAATTTGATTCTTTTATTTTAATTGAGATGTTAAAAATATATTTAAAAAAATTAAAGATCAATTTTTTTAATCTATTAAAATGAAAATTTTGTAGTTAACTAAATTATTAAATAGTAGCTTTTTAGATTGGTTTTTTTGGAAAAATAAACTATTAGACTCACAAAAGTATATGCTCTCAAAGTATTGTACTATTTATGATGTCATGCAATTTTTAAAATGTGGATTGCTTTTATCAAATCTTATTAGTCGCAATGATTAATTTTTAATTTTTTTTTAATATAGATATTAAAAGGTTGTTAATTTTCAGAATCGGATAGTTACTAAGCATTGCCTTTATGCATGTGCTTTTTTTTGTTCTGTTTTTTTCTTTATGGTTTTTTATTTATGAGTATATTATTATATTCTCATTTTTCTAGTCCAGGTAAGTCACTTTTTTTATCTTTAGAATATGAGGAAATATTTGGAGGATATTTAAACAAATATTACCTAGTAGTATTACGTAAGTAAAAAGACATTATTTTAGTTTTTATGCTGTACAAATTTGCAAGTATTTTTCAACTTTAAATTATCACAGTTTTTCTTTTATTATTATTTTTTTTAAAGAAAAGCTTTAGTTTTTATGGAAAAAATCAGTGTAGATGTTCCTTTCCCAAAAATTTTTAGATCTGCCGGTAGTGTATGTGGCTTATTAAATCAAAGATTAAGTTTGAATAAAAAAAGGTAATAAATTTTATTTAGTTTTTCTTTTACAATACTTTTCCAATGTTTTAAAATTTTTAAGTCATGCATCAGTATTAGGAATTTTACAACTAAGATTTTTTAAACTTACATAGTTTTTTGATAGTTCTAAAATAATTAATATTCCTATGTTTAAAAGGATGAAAATATGAAAAAATTTGTTTTAAATATGCTTCAAAAGTGATCCGTGTTTCTTTTGTGGAGTATTTTATTTTATTTTTTCTTTCCTTCTTATTGTTTATTTTTGAGAAAGTTTATTAAAATATCAATCCAAAAAACAAAAAATATATATGAACTTTACCTCTGGAATTTATTGAAAATTTAGAATAAATATACATTGTATTTAGAGAGTGCTAATGCTGCTACAACTAAAACACAAATGAACTGAACAACATTAGAATAACTATTAGTAAAACTGAATCGTGACTAGAAAATCCCAGAATATTGAGGTTTTAAAGATAAATTAGTACCACAAAAAAAAAATACAGAATTTATACAATAGTAAGTCAAAAAAATCACAGCAAACCAGAAAACACAAGACCATAAAATCAAATTCTTCAACATAAGAAGGCAGAAAGGCTATTAACTAAATTAAAACCCTAAATATTAGATGTTGTAGTACAGAATTTATACAAAAGTAAGTCACAACAAATACGAACGAAAAAAATCACAGCAAACCTGTTTTCACAAGAATAAAAATTCAAATTTATCAACATAAGAAGGCTGAAAGAACATTCACCAAATTGATAAAGCATATTCAAACGATAAACAGATGCTAAAATATATAGGCATAAAGTGTACTCCCTAATACTAATTTAAATAATAAATTTAATTCTTCCTTCTAACATTAGTAGTTAAATACGCCTACCTTGTTTGGTCATATGCAACATCGTCAAAGGAAGAATTATAGCGTCATCTATTGAGTAAAACTGATATTGAGTTAGAATTTATATAATTGTTTTCTAATTAATAATTCGGTATTGCAAAAGTTTTTGGGAAATTCATTATTATTTAAGTTTTTAAGCAGATTGTTAGTTGCTGTAATTATAAAAGATTTTGTTATTACAATTTTTTTAATTCTGTTAAATTGTAAAAATATTAAATTTTAGAAAATTTTAGAGTTTTAATTTGAATGATGATTACTGAGTTTTATTATTTTAAAGTTAAATTTATCCCTTTTATCGTAAATGCCTGTTAAAGTTATTTCATTAGATAGTTCTATATTTAAATCTAGATAGTTAGCTTTATGTTGATTTTCATTTTTTACAGTTAAAACTAAATCTTTTGGGTAACAATTAATTACTACATGAGGATTATCTAAGTTTAACTGAAGTAAATCATTTATATATCTCCATCCTTTAATTGAGCTGTGTTTAACTAAGTTTTATTCATAGTGATGTAACAAGATATTAGCTAACACACTAGAAAAAGCTGTTCTCATTGGAATTCCGTTTACTTGTTTATAGAAATTAATACTGTTAAAAACGTAATTTTCTTTAATGTTAAATTTACATAACTCTAACCAATTATTTTTTGTAATAGTGTTTTTATCTAAATATTCGTCGTAAATACATCTATTAATTTTTCGTGAGGAAGGTTAGTGTATAAATTTTCTAAATCATAAGTATTCATTTTTTTTTAATATTGTTATCGCTTAGAAAGTCAAAAATATCTTTGTTATTATTGATTATAAAGTTTTCTTCATCTTTAATTTTATTTAAGATAATTTTAAGAAGTATTTAAAAATATGTTTTCCCATATTATTATTGTAACTACCTATGCTACAAGTTATGAATCTGAATTTTGTTGGGTTTTTATGAAATTTTGCTGCTGGGAACAAATAGAGATAATTTAAACAGAGTTTCAATTTTAGTTTTTTTAAAGAATGCTAGCATCTTTTATCCGATTCCTTTTACCCGGTAATAATTAAACTGCAAGTAGAATTGGAGTTATATTCTTTAATTAAAAGTTCTTTATAATAACGCTTACAAATTGGACAGAAATTATTAACCGATTTATCTATTTGATTTTGACCTTGATTTATTCTTGATTTTGATAACCAATTGATTCATCAACAGAAACTAAGAAAAAAAGTACAGTTTTCTTAAAATAAATCTGAGGGTGTTTTTTTTTTTTTTTTTTTTCTTCTTCTTCTTTACATTTACTGGCATTTTTTAATACTTCATTTACTTTTTCTTTCCATTTATTTTGGATGTGTAAATATGATTTATCAACTGAAAAAGATCCATCATTTTGCATTGAAAGAGCTGCACTAAATTAATCCCTGTACTAGAAAATTGGATTTTTTTAGACGCACATTCTTTTTGCCGATACACTCACTATCTTTAGAATTTAACTATTAATTAATCGATTAATTTGATAAAAACTTTTAATCTATTCAGATAGTATCATTTTGTTTAAGAAAAGATGATCAATTTGATTTTGTAATATTTATAATATTGAAATAGAAATTCAAAATTTAAAAGTATGGAAAGTCATTAAATTAAAACTTATTTTTTAGTACTTTAATAAAGTTAATAAAAATTTGTTTTTAAAATTTTATTTGTTCAACAGTATATTTTTAATTTCCTTCTTATTATTTTTAATTTTTAGGTGTTAGCAAAGTGCCAGTGGCTGAATACTTTTGTAATTCAGATAGTTCTGGGGATTTTATTGAGAGCATCTTGTCTCAAGCAACTAAGCTATCTTTTAAGGCATATGTAAAATGTACTGAAGCAACTAATGAAAAAGATAACTACATAGAAATAATTGAAAATTTAAGAGGCCTTCAAGACAATTATCTTTATTATTAATTTGGTATTCAGTAAATATACATTGAATTAAATTGCAGCATTCCTTCATCCAAACTATAATAAATACTCCATATTCAAAAACTTATAAAGATCACCTATGAATTTTAATCTAAACATGTATGATATAATATAATTTGACACTTTTGTGTTTCATGTTTTTGTGCCTATTATCCCCCCCCCCTCACATTTGTTAAACACATTGATTCAATCAACATTTTCCTGTGACATATATTTAAGCTTACATATAACAACTCATTAATTTTAAAATAATTAAATTGGTTTCAATAAATAGAAGTGAATAGAATATAACATTTAAAAACTTTATTGCATTTTTTTCATTAATAAATTGCCTGCTCATTAGATTTCTATTTTTCATAATGTGAAATCCTAAGAAATAATTTGTTTGTTTAAAGTTATTTGGTTAAAATTTTAAAAAAGCTAATGAAATATTAAAACAAACTAGTTATAAATTAAGATTTTACTATTATTTTTGCAGTAGAAGTTTTTAAAGTAGTATTTTTATAATAAAACTAGTGATGACTTTAGAACTGCAATATTTTAAACTGTTGTCAGTATTTAAATAGTATTTTTTTAAAAATTTCACTCTAAAATTTAATTTTATTAACAATAAAGCACAATTCCTTTTGAGTCTATTCCATTTTTAAGTGAAATATTTGGAAAAACATGTTGTCCATTTTCTTAGAAGGAAAAAAGTTATTAATGGTGTGGCTTTTAACTTAGTGCTTTTCTGTTGTTGCATAAATGCAGTAACATGTACATTTATGATTTAAGAAAAAAAGTGGAATTAGTAAGAATTTATCCAATTTTCACATATATCTAACTATTTAATTTATATTTTACAGTTACTATTGGAAACTTATTTTGTCTCTCTTTTACTTATTTGTATCTACATATACACAAACAATCATTGTTTTATTTCATAATAAACTTTTTTACTTGTTTCATGGATTTGAATATTCACTTTGCCTGTATAAAGTTATTTACAATTTACTTGTGTTGATTAAATATTTCGTGTTTCATTTGTGACTTAATTTATTAATAAGTGATTATTATTAAATATTTCATATTTATTTTATTTTTAAATGATATTTTGAGTTATTTAAGAGTACAAGATATGTATGACCTCATAAAAATATGTACTCTATTTGACTTTTAATAAATCAATAATTATCTTTTCAAAATACTTGCAATACCGATACTTTGAATTTACCATTTAACAGAATTAGTTAGATTTCTATTTGCTTTTGATGTGTTAGGTTCTAATTCGCATATATAGGTTAAATATAAAAGCCAAAGTTGACAAATTTATAAATAACCAATTTAAAAATATTTTTTTACAACAAAAATACCTAGTAAAATTATTATTTAAATTGTTGAGTGGAATTTTCTTTAATATTAATTCTTTGTTATAAGAAATTGTATGATATATATACCACTCATTAGAATGAAATAAAAGCACTGTAGATATATTGTTTGTAGAGTACTACTTTTTGCAATTTTTCTATTGACATGACTTTGGAGAGATTTGCTGATTTTCACAGATTGCAATCTCTAAAACTCAAGATTTCCATACGTGTGCATGTATTTACTTTAACTTCTAAACTGCAGGCTCTTATTTTTCCATACTAAAATATATCACACCCAAAATGTTGTCTCACTGTCTTTTTTCCCTCTCAAATTCTGCCTTCCTATTTGAACTGTCTGTGCTTGTCATGGTTCTAACATAGAACTTTTAAATAGAGCTTAAAAATGAATTCATTAATTAGTCATTGAGGGAAAAAAATGAAAATGTTTTCCTAATAATTTTTTTCGAAACTTAAGGTGAATTAAAACATTTCCAAGATAACCACAAACCTTCGCCGTTTCTATGGCATTTGGAAAAAAGTATGGATGACTGGCAGGGGATATTATAATTGAATTCTAAAGACCATCACCAGCTAAGGTACAGCTCCTCCCGTAGGAGGCTTATTCCGTCGTAGGTGAGAAATTTTAATTTCCACACCATTTATAAATGCACCAGAACAACCAATGGTGAAAACTTATCATTCTCAATTTTGTGGTATCCTTGTGAGGGTTATGTTTCCAAAATAACTTTGCCAAAACCATTTTCTTGAAATTTAAATACTATTTACTAAAATTATCGTGTTTCCATAAATATGATTTATAACTATTTTGAATTATTTTTTTACATTGTTAATATACAAAGCAGTTGAAAGCACAGAAAAATGTGGTAAGGTTGTCATAGTTTATGCTATTAAATCTAATTTGAATTTCTTCAACTGATTCGAAGTCACTTTGTGTCTAGAGTGATTTTGTATGAATAATTTTTTAAGCTTTTAATTTACACAAACTGTATTGCTGTTTAACATATTTCATCAAAAACGATAAAAGTTTATTGAATAATAAAATATGAAATTTTTTTTGAATACTTTAAGTGCGAATTGTACTTTTTAAAAATTATTATTTTGAAGTGTTATGACACAATAGTTCTAAACACCATATATATCGTTTATTTACTAAATATATGATATTAATTAAAATTGTACAGTATTAAAAATAAATCTTAACAGCAATTTTTAGTTTAAAAAGTCTTCATTACATTTTGTTTTACACTCTTTTTAAAAGTTCTTTTATTATTATTCTCTTAATTCGAATTTTTGATTATTTTGTAGTACAATTATTTTCAAATCATTCAAGTTTTTCTATACAAATGAAAATCAAAAGATATATTTTGGATGAGTGTCATAGATTCTAGAGAGCTATTATTCGCAATAATACTTTTTCTGTAAGACAATCTCCCATTGGTGTTACCACAATATCAGTAATTAAGAAATAAAAATTCAGAATATATATATATATATATATATATATATATATATACTAGCTGGTCCCCAGCGTGTTGCTGCCGCCGAAAAAAATAACATTAAGTGCAATCAATCAAAAACTTGGGGATGTTTTATCGAAATAGGGTGAACAGAAGGACAGTATATAAAATACGAACAAACAAATATTCATTTTTATACAGTAGATTTGTGAATTCTTTTAGAATTGAAAGAATTGATGTTCTTTCAGAATGGCAATGAAAGGAATTATTCATTGTAACTCGTGGTTCGTCTAATATTCGCTCAGAATTCTCAAATTTAATTTTAGAAAATGTGATTCAAATATTTTCTTTTAAAACTGATTAAACATAGAAAATATATTTACACCATAAAATCGTTAATACAGTTGAAACGATAATTTTCGAAAATTAAGATGGAGCAAAATTATTTGCACTACAATATTTTTGGTAATTACTGCGAAAAACGTTAAAATTTAAAAACCCCAGGATTGGTCTCTCCAAAACTTTCTTGCATAATCTGTAATAAAGTTGTTGCCTCTGAGAATGTTTGCATAACATTTGCGTACAATAGCTACAAAATATTAACGTTTAAATTGAATTTAGCATCTCTACAGTATCTATTATCTCTTCGGCGAGTTATTTGGAGATTTATCCTTGATAAATAGATGTGGTTGGGATTCGATTTTTTTTTTTTTTTAATTTTAGATCATTGTTATATTCTCATAACCATCCCGTAGGCGTAAACAATAAGCTGACCAAGTTTCATCGTAAATGGATAAACGGTTTAGGAAGGCATAAAAACTTTTCATTCACTTTTAATTATATAGATAAAAAAAACGAAAGGTTGAAAATTAATATAAATTTTATTTCATCCTAACTTGTAATTAGAAAATTTAATAAATGCAATCAAAATTTTTAAAAATATGATTTATATAAAAGAAAAATAATTGTTAATTGCACTTTCATTTACTGGCTCATAAAATGGGAATGGTGATGGTTAACTTCCAAGAACATAATGTAGAAAACGAACTTGAGGCTTATGGCTGAATGGCGCCTTCGTGTATCAACAACCATTCCTTAATGTGATTTCCACAAGAGAATCGTCCCAAACTCCCATCGGATCGAACCACTCGGTGGCAGGGCACTATCAGAGGGATGGGGTTGGTGGCCATGGCAGTGCCCACTGCTCGTCCGGCACCCTCGCTTCCACAAAGAGCAGCCAGGCTTCCGTACGACACCGTCTCGCCCAGAGGAACTTTGGTCGCCAACGTCTTCCACACGCATGCAGTGAATTTCCCTAAGAGATAAAAGAACAAAAAAGTAACTTCTCAAACGAATATAATGTTACTTTCCTTTTTATGAAATTACATATATGATACAAAATTAATATTCATTAAGCAGCCTTAAACTAATATTCACTCCTATTCTGCTGGGTTCCCCCACATGTAGGTATTCCTGGCAATGAATTAGATGACGAGGCAGCGAAATCAGCTCCCAGTCTTTTAAATGGCCTTCTTCTTGTATACAGCCGACCACCCCACCGCCATTGAATGCAGCAGTATCGACAGGATTTGTTGGGGTCGACTGCTGAATAAGTATTGTCCAACCTTAAATTGACCGAACAGTCAAACTAATATTCCTTTCGGGGTAGTAAATAGTTGTCTTTCTCCCCGCCTGCACACTCTCAAACAGTTGGAATGAAACTGCCAATCCTTAACATCATAGCCTTCAGGGTTTTGAGATTACCTGGTGTCATCAGTATATCTTTTAAATGACCATGTTCCTTTTAAAGATATCAAGAGACATATAAAAACCATTCTAAATTTGGAATGGCAAACAGAATGGGACAGTAAAGAGGCAAAAAAAGCTTCATTCTATCGAATATTCCATCGAGTGTTGGCTCATTTTAAATAACAGAAAATTGGATACAATTATTAAACGTTTAAGAATCGGCCATACTAGACTTACACATTGGCATTTGTTGTTGGTTGAGCCCGCCCCTCGATGTACGACATGCCAATGTCTTTTGACAGTTTGGCACATTCTGATAGAGTGCCCACGTTTTGATTGTCAACGGATTCAATGTTTTCATTCCCCGCATTTTGTCTTAAAAGACATCCTTCATAAAGTGCCTCATCTTCAACTTTTTACTTTTTTAAAATGATTGGTTTCTTTTACCTTATTTAAGTACTTTCCCATTTTCTTTTAATGCTTCAAATCTATATAACAGTTTATTTGTTTTTTAATCTTGAATAGAATATTGGAGCAGAGTTATTGTTTAATCTTTTAAAACATGACCATGCCACTTTTTATGAGCCCTAAGCTTGCATATGCTTTGTGGTTGGCGCTGCTTAATCAGAAATGGTTTAAGCGCCAGAAAATTCCATCGAACTCAAAATCAATTCATTAAGCAGCTAAAAAAAGAATAATACGCAGGCAGCACAAAGACTGCGTAAAACAGCAATACCTGTGATCTGCACTTACTTATCTACGCTTCAATGCAAACTGCGTACGAGCAAATAGCAAGAGCTGTGGTTTGGATATATTTCTTTGTTCACTTCTGATTCTAAACAGTGACTCAAAACTCATTATGCCTCCAAAAGGAAACCTTGACCGGAGCACATTAAATACCAAAATGCTTCGTTTGTTGCACAATAATTATTATATAGAAGAAAGAAAGGTTCGGTTTGCGAATATCAGAGAAAAAAATGTCCAGAGAATGAGAGTCTTCTGTTGAGCGAAGTAACTGTCTCCCTCTAAATCGCACTGAAATTGAATTACAGAGACAGAATAAATCTGGTGGAGGCTAGACTAAATTTAAAGCTAGTTTTTAATCGCGTATGTTATGTCACTTGCAGCGCTGTGCGAGTATTGGTAGTAGATACTAAAGAAGAGTCGTGAATGTAAAATTTATTAAAATAATATGACCAAATTGTAACATTCTGAGTAGTAGAATAAAACAAGGAAATTGGAGATAGAAACAACGAAGAAAATAATTTTAAAGGAAGACATAAATCTACCTTTTGAGGCATAAACAGTAGGGCAGATAGGAGGAAGGGATTTCATCACAGCTTCAAATTCGGAATCAAAGTAGGATTTCAGCCATTGGACGCATTCCGCCAGCACTTTATCTGAAGGAAACCTAAGGGAACACAATTCTATATTTTGTATTTTCCGTATTATGAATAAATTAAGCTCAGCAATAAAGGAGATTTTATTTTAAAAAGCTATATCATGCTCACACAAAAGACTAGCGCTTTAAAACTTTTATAGGAAAAGAAAAATTAAAGAAACTATGTTTCAGACTGTTATGACATTGCAGATAAAATCTCCTTCCAATTAATTCTAGAAATAATTTAAGTGCCGTTACAAAATAAAACACCCTTTTCTATTAAAAAAAAAAACGTATAAAGCATTAAGAAAAGTTATTCCTTAAATTCTAAATATTATGACCCAAAAAAATATT
This sequence comes from Argiope trifasciata, assembly GCA_026543055.1. Classification (NCBI taxonomy): domain Eukaryota; kingdom Metazoa; phylum Arthropoda; class Arachnida; order Araneae; family Araneidae; genus Argiope; species Argiope trifasciata. The sequence goes on from JAPMOQ010019071.1 coordinate 30,984, forward strand.
TTCTGAATACTTACCTCTATTTCTACTACCAATAAAGACGAATGTGTGTAAATGTGTCGTCTAGCGTTATTTAATAAATACTTAAATAACGCTAGACAACACATAAAGCATTAAGAAAAATTATTCCATATATACTAAATATTATGACTCAAAAAATTATTCCAATACTGACCTCTAATTCTCCTACTAATAAAGATGAATGTGAGTAAACGTGTTGACTATGTAAGTTGACCCTTAATGAATAATTAATTAAAATAATAAAAGACCCTATTCTGTAAAAAATAAAAACCATATAAAAGATTAAGAAAAATTATTCCATGAATTCTAAACATTATGACACAAAAAATTATACAATCAATACTTACCTCTATCTCTCCTATCAATAAAGATAAATGTGTTGACAATGTAAAGACCAGACCATTTAACCTAAAACTACCAAATTTCGCACATATATACTTTGGAGGTGAAAATATGCACTGCGGAGTAATTTTTTGAATTCTTAATTATTTAAATTAGTTACCTTTTTTTAAAGATTTAATTTTCAATAATAGTTGATTTCTTTTTACATTTGAACTTCTGTCGATATGATGGCTATACGTTGATAAAAGCTAATTGTTTCCCTTTGACGTGCTCGTGCAGATAAAATTTTATTGTTTGTCCGAAATATATTGTTAAAATATTTCTTTAAAAAATCGTTAAAAATAAATAAACCCATATGTTAAAACACTGATAACCATTAGAAAGCTAATTTTTTAAATCTTTAATTTGACGTAAAAATCATGTTTATGCGATATTTTCGAAAGTTATAGCGGAAAAACGCCAATATTTCGTTTTTAATTAATATAAATTCTAATTAAAAATTCTAAAAAAGGGCTCCAAGGTGCACATTCACGACCTTCAAGGTATATATATGCCAAATTTGGTAGCTCTAAATGTAACAGTCTGGCCTGTAGAGCGCCAACACACACACATTGAGGTTTATTATAAGTATAGATATAGATTACTTACCATTTATTTTTCCTTCCCTGGCTTTTTAAGAAAAGTACTTTGTTATTAAATTCTAAATTAACTTCTGTTCAAATCACAGCACGCACAAACAAAATCTAAGTGACTTGTATTCATCTTATTCGATTTATTAATCGTAAGATATTAGTGATGCTGTCAAAGCTTCCCGCATTACTTCAAACCCTTATTTTTTAAAGGATAATTGACTCCTTACTTGTAATTCATGATCATGAACGAATGCTTATCAAACTTTTCATTAGTCCTAATTGGTTCTGTGAAGATTCTCAGGGATAACAGTCAAAATACATATGTGCACAACTATGTACAGAAGACAACTATATACAACCGAGACGAACATACAGTAGCCCACAGGCAGAAACTCTGTAGTGACAACGTTCACAGCAGACAAAGCGGTCATACAGGATTCAGCAGGAGAGGGAATCTTTGAGGGATTCTGTCTACGCTCTCGAACGACTCTCCAAATGGCTGGAACTACTCCTCTGTCTCTTCTTGCTTTCGCTGCTGACTCCCTACTTCACATAACGGGACTACTCAATTCAGGACTACTCCGTTCCTGACGACGACACACGGCTCGACAGAATACGACACACAGTAATTCAACATTCCGTCGTTGCTTCGGTATTCTCTCGTCGATTCCTCCGTTCAGGACTCCTATTTAAGACCTCTCGATTCAGATCAACTCGGTCGAGCACTCTACACTGCTGCAGCTTCAGACTGCAGGCCTTATATAACAGCTGGTGGCGAGGATAAAACTTTCCAGACCAATCAAGAACCTTCTTGATGTATCTCGGCTCCTAATGGTCGGATCTGAAAAATTCTCGATCTTTTGGGTATTATCCATTTTGTCTCCAAACTTATCGCCAAATGATTGCCAATTTTAGGGCAAAGCTCTGGGATCTCTGATGTGACATATGGGCATCATTCAATATAGATGATTGTAAATCAGTCTTCCTTTTGATGGCATTATTAGAACAAGAGAGCCAAATTAAAGGTTCGTAACAATATTATTAATTCTTGCTTAAGTTCCATCTATGGTGTGCACGGACCTTTCTAGTGGTGGTGAGTTCACCATTAGAAAGCGCTATAGAAAAAGTAAATATCTAAAGCAAACTTTTAAAAGAAAATATTTTAATCATATTTTCTAATATTAAATTTGCGAATACTGAACGAATCACGAGATACAATCCTTACCATTCTGAAAGAACACCCAGTTTTACAATTCTAAAAGAACACACAAATCTAGCACACAAAAATAAATATTTGTTTGTAGAATGGAATAATGAAAGTAGAATAACTGCTATTCGTGCTTCTCCCTCCTACATCACTTAATTTCAGGGATAAGAAAATATCATTCTTCGTGTCATTTTTAACAAATCACTATTTCAACTTCAAAACGATATTTCCAAGATTATTTCGGCAGCAACGCGCCGAATACCAGCTAGTTATAAATAGAAATAACTTCTGCTATAACATACTTCTGTCGGCTTTTTTGTTGTTGTTGTTGCTAATTTCAATCTAAATTTTTTTTTCTTTTAAGTATCACGGCAAATCCTCTTCCAAATTCGAAGTTAACTCAATTTTTACTTATACAGTTGTTTAATTAGCATCCTTACAGTTAATTTTATTTCTAACTAGCCGCCTTTCGCGACCAGCTGGTTCGCCATGAGTAATGGGTTCTAAAATTTTCAATTAAATCACATATTCATTAGCCTTGAAGTAACTCCAGGCATTAATTGGCCTGAAATTAATATTTTCTTTAAGATGATGGACTGCAAGTTGTAAAAGAACGCGTTTTCCTAATAATATTCCTTAATTTTATAAATCAGTCAGTTTTAATGATTGATTTAGAAGACTGATTGATGTAGCAGCTTTTATTTAAAATATTAATAAAAATATTTTGTAAAATATGGCTCACAGAGCAAAGTATGAAGAAATCTAAAACTCATTATTCATAAAGGCATTGTTTGACTCAAACTACATAAAATGTAATTATTTACTGCATTTAGATCAAATTAATAGTATGAAACAATATACAGTGGATAAAAAAAGTTTCCGTACAGTCACTAAATTTAAGAATAAATGAGCATCATTTGCTAAGTATTGCATTTTTTCTTTAAATACTGTCTATATGTGTTTAGTATAAGTCTATTGAAGAGATTTTTTACAAATTTTCATTTTTGCAAAACGAGAAAAGCATATTATTTGCAATAGCTAGGGTAAATTGAAAATTGCAGTGCAAAAAAAAGTTTCCGTACGCATTATGCAAATTCCTTCTGACGTGTTTAAAACAGGCCCGCAGTAAATCTTTGAGTTAGAAAGTTAATCACTGATAAGAAAACAACATATCTACAGTTGTTGAGTTCAAGTTTGTTCTTGATTGTCTCAAAATGGAAGTTCCCAGAACTATTCGGGAATTAGTGATTAAATTGCGACAAGATGGACTATCCATGAAAAGGATTAGTGAAATGACTAAAAAATCGAAGTCTACTGTGCAATATATCATTGAAAGATATCGTAAACGTCATTCACTTCATTAAATCGCTTGCATAAAAGAAACATCATAAGCCAAGTTTAAGAAAATCCACGAATTAGTGCACCGCAGTTGGCAGCTGATTTCATGGTTAGTTACAACATTAAAGTCTCAACTTAAACCGTGAGAAATGTCATTAAAAAAAGTGGTTATCATGGACGTGCGGCCCGGAAGAAACCCTAAGTTTGTGCAACAGAAAAAAGCGCCTCGAGTTTGCAAAGAAGCCTGTAAGCAAACCATTATCTTTTTGGGAATCCATTCTTTTTAGCGATGAATCAAAATTTAACATTCATGGATCAGATGGCCGAGTTATGGTGTGGAGAAAACTAAACCAACAAATGCTAAATAAGAATTTATGGGGAACTGTGAAGCACGGTGGTGGCGGTGTTATAGTGTGGGGTGTGTGTGAGTGCTTCTGGAGTAGGAAATTTGCAATTCATCGAGGGAAATATGGATCGATATGTATATCTGGATATTCTTAAACAAAATTTGTTATCCAGCGCTGAGAAACTATCTCTTGGAACTGAATTTGCTTTTCAGTAGGACAACGATCCTAAACACACCTCTAAGATTTGCCAAGAGTGGTGCCTTTACCATGTTAAACAAAAACTTCATAGCCCTTTCCAGTCTCCCGATTTAAACCTTATCGAACATTTGTGGGAAGAAATTGGCCGAAAACTTAAAAAATATGACATTAAAAACAAAGTTGAACTCAAAAGTGCCATTAGTAGCATTTGGTGTAATATTTCTCCAGAAACAACAAAAAAACTTGTAAGGGTAATGCCATAACATCTAAGAAAGGTGATAAAGGTCAAAGGAGGACACACTGATCATTAAATGTATTTTTGCTAAATGTATTTTTCATTTTTGTAAACTTTTTTCGTGCGCTATGGCACCGTACGGAGACTTTTTTGTTCCATGTTTACGGCATTTTTTGAATTTTTAAGATTTATTATTTAATTTCGTCAGTATTATCCTCCTTTTAATATGAATAAATATTAAATAATATTATTTTTAACTCATTTTTGAGGTTTTCATTTTTATCATTATGAATTTTGCGTGACAAATTAAATTGATTTACACTCGTATCTGCGTAAGGAGACTTTTTTTACCCACTGTATATGCCTATTAATAATATTTTACAAATTGACCATTGGACTGGAATTTGAATGCATATCCTGTATAAATAAAGATAATTTATTAAATAAATGATTTAAATATTGCAAACGATCATAGAATCCTTTGCTTTGCATTTATTTTTTTATAAAATATCACTTTTTATATTTTTTATTTTATCCAGTCCCATGCTGAAAGTTGTATTTCTTTAGATTTGATTTGCGATAATAGTTTTTTTTTATTCGAACTTCCGGCATTCTTTTATTTTATCCAGTCACGTGATAAAAACATGTTAAAATATTTCTTTAAAAATTCGTTAAAAGTAGAAGATTACGTTATAAATTAAAAACCTGATACCGTTAGAAAGATAATTTTTTTTATCTTTAAATTAATATAAAAATCATTTTCGTGCAATAATATTTTCGGAAGTCATAGTGGAAAAACGTCGAAATTTCGGCTTAAATTTTAATTAATTCAAATTCTGATTAAAAATTGGAAAAAAGGGCTCCGAGGTGCACATTCCCGACCTCCAAGGTATACATGTACCAAGTTTGGTAGCTGTAGGTCCAACGGTCTGGCCTGTAGAGCGCCAACACACACACACACACACACACATTGAGCTTTATTATAAGTATAGATTTAAATCCGTTGCAATTATGAAGAAGATTCTGAAATTAAAAACGGAACTCCTACCTTCCGCTCCTTCTTTTAATTTCTCGATGTACTTTTCCTAATTATGTAACCAGACTGCTAATTCAAACAAAAAAAAAAGTTTCACTCTTTTTGGGGGGTGGGGGAGTGTGGTGCGGAAAGGAGGCTTTTTGATGAGCAATAGAAAACATCAAAACCTTCGTTCTGATTGACTAATTTATTGCATTCTGAGAAATCGAGCGAGATCTTTTGGAACATCCATATAAATGAAAATGAATGTTTGTCTGTATGTCTCTCATGCGCTACTGTGCTGCTCATCCGATTGCCATGGAACTTTGAATACTTACTTGCACTTACGCGAAGTTTATAGACATATTAAAATTATGTAATCTAAATATATAAAAATGAACGTCTGTGTGTCTCTTGTGCGTTTCCGTACCGCTCATCCGACTCTATCCAGTTATAAGCTGGATTCTTGCGAGTCGGACAGTCAAGAAATTTATTTGTTCCTGCTGAAGACGGAAAAAAAATATTGCCTACCCTAAATATTGCCTTT
>JAPMOQ010019071.1:37262-54509 GCA_026543055.1 Argiope trifasciata
ATGTGTGTGTGTGTGTGTGTGTGTGTGTGTGTGTGTGTGTGTGTGTGTGTGTGTGTGTGTGTGTGTGTGTGTGTGTGTGTGTGTGTGTGTGTGTGTGTGTGTGTGTGTGTGTGTGTGTGTGTGTGTGTGTGTGTGTGTGTGTGTGTGTGTGTGTTATTTCCAAAATTATTTCTTCTGTGGCAGCGACGAGCCGGGTACCAGCTAGTATAAAATAATTTTTCTTAAATTGAAAGATATTATAACGCAAATTTACTGCGTACATTTAATGATCTAAACACTTAAATTTTTAATACCAAAAAAATTTAATCATAAAACCCCTGTTTATCCTGTCTTGATGTTCTTCAACATCATTCCATGAATAGATTACATTTTTTTTCCTCATAAGTTTTATCAGTCAGCTGTAATTTTGACAATATTATAAGTCATTTTATTATTATTATTATTATTATTGATGACTTTCATTATTTTCGTCTTTTGTTATATAGGAAAACACAAAAAAATATGAAACTATCTCTAACACTAGTTTTCAGTTCTGAAAACAAATTTCATATCATCGCTCCGTATTTTTTTTTTTTTTCTCCTTTTTTGGAAAAGCAAAGCAACACAAAAAAGACAGTACTGCCTCCGGTAAAAAAAAAAAATCGATTTCGGGATTTTGATGGATTCCAAGTGACAGAACTCCCCGGATCTGAAGAAAAAGAATAAATCTTTGTGAACACGGACATTATATTAGTATTGGAAACTTCTGTCAAACGTTGTATGAAATCCATCAATGGGATATTCATTGCGTAGATGCAGGGCACGATAATTCACAAATGCACTGAGTTAAATGGATCAAATCTGGCATAGATAGGATACAGATGCGTATCAGATCTTAGACCAAATCCATCAAAAGGTCGATTATCGGTTGGCAATCCGTGCATTTGTGAAAAACATAACTCAAAAACGTATCAAGAAAATATCATTTGTTATGTTATTTCGACATCAAGGCTGCAAACCTGTGCTGAATTTCACACCCAAATGATGAAGGAAAAATAAATCAAATACATATTTGAATTATTCACAGAAATGGCGGTGTCATGAATACATGTATGAGAAAGTCGAGAAAAATATTCATGAAGGTTGTCCATTGTTCCTGGTTTGCAAATCTCATAATTACTTAGTTTTATTTCATGCTGAAAAAAAAATCCGAATAAGCATTTACAACGTCTAAGATGCTCGTTCATGTGTTCTTAAAAATGTAAACAATGAAAGGTTAATTGCATTTTTGATAAATCCACGTTTATTCTATTTCTTTGATATGATACAGCATTGGATTCAAACCTTTCGCTTTTGAAAAACAAAATTATTTTTTTGTTGTAATGAATGTGGATTTCATAAAAAAATATCAAATCAACATTTTATGATCTTTTTATAGCTATGTTTCATTTTTTAAACTTCTAAATTTTAATTCTTCACCCAATAATAGTATTTTTACTGAATATAAACTTACTCTATATAAATAAAAATTTTGTTTGTTTATGTGTCTCTTAAAAGTTGCCATACCACTCATTCGATTCCGATAAAACTTCGACTACTTTTTACTTGCACTCAAGTGAAGGTTATAGGCATAATACAATCATGTAAAGTATAAAAAATATTTTCGGATCTATTTACCGCATCTATGAACCATGGATTGACCACCAAATAACTTGCCAAGGAGACACAACATATTCAGTAAAGAGACTAAATTCAAGTTAAACGTTAATATTTCGTAGCTATTGTACGTAAATGCAATGCAAGTCTTCTCTGAGGTAATAGTTTTTTATTAAAGAGTATGCGAGAACGTTTTAAACGAACCAATCCTATAAATTTAAAATTTTAATTAAACATTTTTAAAAATTCTAGCGTTTTTTGCAGTATCTTCTAGAAATATTAGAGTACAAAAATTTTTGCAACATTTTAACTTTAAAAAAATTATTAATTGAACTATATCAACGATTTTATTGCATAAATATGTTTTCAGTGCTTAATCAGTTTTAACAGAAAATACTTAATCATATTTTATGTTGATAATTCTGAACGAATATGAAACGAATCACGAGATACAATAAATAGTTTCTTTCATTACCGTTCTGAAAGAACACCAAGCATTACAATTCTAAAAGAATACACAAATTTAATATATAAAAATGAATATTTGTAGAACAGAAGAATAAAAATGGAATAAATACTATTTATACTTCTCCTTTATATAACCTTCAATTTCAGATTATATCTCCTGCGACAGCAATGAGCCTGGTATCAGCTAGTGTATATATATATAACAATTTATTATTTTAGATATTCAGAAATTAAATACATTACTTGATGCAATTTAGAAGTAGTTATGCAAATGAGATTCTTCGCTCAAACATTCATTTTAATATAAACTGTTATCGCAAAAAAAAAAAGTTAATTAAAAGAATAAAAAGATTATTATGATGTACAATAGTCACAAAATATCAAAATTTGGTGTATAGAATTTAGAAGTTTTACTGAATTTATCGCGCGATCCTTGGCGAGAGTTTCGGCGCTTAATCCTTGGCACGCAATTAATAATATTAGAAAAAAAAATATTTGCATTTCATGCTCGATTTTCCCAACCGAATGAAATTCTGTACAAAATGACGTCCCAAAAGCACATATCAAATGGGAAATATTTTCGTTTCTGAGTTATCGCATTTACATATTTCTGAAAGTACAGACGGTCAATCACTGGTTGTATTTTGCTACAAATTTAATAGATATATGCTTTATAGATGTTGAATCTGTATGCCTCATTTTATTTATTTAGCTCTCACCATTTTGTAGTCATCATATTAACTTATATTTCATTAACCGGACAGACAGAATATTCATCTGAACATATTTTACTCAAAATTTGTTAAAAATCTACAGATTTGAAACAAAAATAGAATACCAAATTTTACCTATTAAGCTCAAAAAGTTTTTTAGTTATTTTTGAAACAGACGGATAAAGTGGCATGTTCAAATTACGTCCAGATCATCAATGTGGAATGTGGTGTTGGCTCGGAATAGAACTCGGGACTTTGGGGTAGGAAGCCTCGTAACATAACCACTAGACAAAAGCAATTGCTCGTGTTCCGTAGATGTTACGAACTGACCACCACAATGCCAAAAAAAAGTTTTTCGAACTCAGGGATTCGACAAAATTCGGATTTCTTGACGATAACAATACTTCATATATTTACTTTAGCCCTCATTCCTTTATTTCCAAAATTTTTACTATTTTTACCCATGAAATATTACATACAGTTTGACAACGGATTGTAAAACCCTCTGCGTTTTCGCGCATGAATTAGACAAAATAGGGGTGAGAGGAAAGATGAAAGGAGATGTTTATGTTTAAGAACGAAGACTCGTGGTTTTTATGAGATGCAAACATTACAAATAATTAGTAACACAGAAGGAAAAAGGTACTAATACAGCGTAAAATATTTCAATTTTTATTTCATGTAAGGAGCATAAATGTTAAATAATGAAGAATAAATGAAAAATTGTAGCACTCTCTTTTCCCCCCTACACTATGATTCACTCATTACACGCCGCCCTCTGGCGAGTGCTTAGAGAGAGAGTCAGTTAAGCCTCTGTTATCGTTATGCGTTGACGTGTTTTGTCCACTGTTTGTGTGTAACGTAACCTTATATGTTTTAATAATAAATTAATGTTACACAAGAAGGCTTATCTTAATTAGGACACACCAACCACCGGTCACATTGGCACCTAACGTGTTTTAATTGCGTTTACATTGACGCCCAGCATTTAATTGCGCCCTCCGCATTGCCGTGCAAGTGTGCTTTTAACTTTCAGCCTTCAAAAACAGAGTAAAAGTTCCGAACACAGAGGTTTGGCTCAATTTTTTTTCAGGTAAAAGCAATTCGAATGCACACCCTGTGCAAGATTTATCTTCATTGGATTATGTTAATTCCCCGCTCTGGTGGAAAAAGCTTTTCTGTTGCCAAACGGTTGTGTTAGATCCCATCGTTGCTTCATTAAATGATAAGTACTCATTTTTGTTTCAATTTTTGAATACTCTATTTCTTTAGCCATCCTGGAAAAGAAAACCATACTCATTCATACGTTTAGATTAAATAAATTTGTGTTAACTTAATTTGCCACACCTCTGGCATATGTATACTATTGTTGTATAAAACTCATGATAAAACAGTCAATTTAAAGTTTTGTAAAAGCAGTTCTTTAAAAGCTTTTCTCATATTTCTATATGTAGATTTTCTATTGGTGTTAAAACGTTATATTTGTTTGAAAAAATATTTCTTTCAACCTAATAATATATAGTTTAAGTTTCATTCGTCAGTTTCAGTTTCGGAACGAAACGGAAATGTTGCTCTTTTGCGTAGCCATTATTCGGCGCGTCTGCTTCCCCCTCCCTTCTCTCCCTTCGCTTTTCGGAATATTAATGTAATACACCGGATACAGAAAAAGAATCTGAATGATTCATTTATGATATATTAAATGAGTAGAAACCTACTGATCTTTTATTACTGGAGCAAATAAATAAAATAAAAAGGAAAGATCTTTTCGGATTGGGGTTTCAAAGATTTAATGTGTATATATATATATAAAAAGTGATCATTATTTCTGTTAGAACTGTTCTGTGTTTTATTTTTTAAGCGCATGGCATAGAAATATATATATTTTTTTCTTTTTCTTTTAATGAGTATTCGTACAACATTTCATGATTATTCTTGATTTGATTATTCTTTAAGAAATGACATGTTCTTTTAATAAATTTTGGAAATATTATTTTATTGAAGAATTAAATATAATCACTGGAAATTTTAAAATGTTATGATAACATTCTAGAAAGAAATTCATAAGGTTTAACCGATTACAATAATTTAAAACTTTATATTATTATGAAATTGATATTATCTTTAATGAATCTTGTGCATTTGTGTTTATTTTTGTAAATTTAGTGATTGCAAGTGTTCTTTTATACTATTAAATTTCTTTTAAATATAATGTAAAAGGCGTGATTTTGTGAACAACGGAAAGGTGTTGTGTACAAGTGCCTAAACCTAACAACAAGGATGAGTTTCTTGGGTAAGGGTCTTAAAGCCGATCTCATCTTTGTGGCTGAGGAAATGGGTATTGAAGTCCCGAAAGATGCGCATCTCCCCGACATAAAAGACCTAATAATACACAGTAAAAACTACGATGAGGACTTTGTGCGAGAATTCCTAAATTCGGTAATCGGTGAAAGGATTGCCGCAAAAGAGGAAGAAAAAGTTTCTCGTGAAAACGCGTTTAAATTAGAAAAACTTCGTTTGGAAATAGAAGTCCAAAAACTTGGACAGCTATCGCCTTCAAGTTCCGTCGCTATATCACCAAATCAACTAAATTTACAAGAGTCTAATCCCTGAGTTTGACCCTCAACAAGATGACATGTCACTGTTTATCAATGTCTTTCAAAGACAAATGAAATTTTTAAAAATAGATAAGAAAAATTGGATAGCATATTTACTTGGCGTTCTGCCAAATGAAGTAGTAAAAATCATTTCAAGAGAATCTGAGGAAAAAGCTCAAGATTTCGAACATATAAAAGCTATGCTTTTAAAAAGATATAAATTAAACGCAGAGAAATTGCGACATCTTTTCGCAACTCATAGAAAAAACCCAGAAAAATCTTGGAAGGATTTCCATTTTGAGTTAAGAAATTACTTTGAAGGATGGTTAGAAGAACTGAATATCCAGGACTTTGATAAGCTGAAGGACTTGATGATCCTCGATCAAATGAAAAAACGTGTCCCTCCTGAAGTAAAGGACCATTTCTTGGATGTCTGGTGTGAATGGGTCACTCCCGATGACCTAATAGAGAAACTGGACACCTACGACAGTCTACGCCCAAACAGTAAAGAAACACAAACTTACAAGTCGGAAAACTTCAAGAAACAAGCTGATTATGGAAAATCCAATAGAAATAGGACTTTTAACGCTAAAGGCCCAAAGTTTCGCAATGAACATAATCCTGATCGACTGTCTCTGTCTGGGATTCCCAGTCAAAGTAGGCGGTATCCCGGGGTCCCCAGTCAAAGTAGGCGGGACTCCATTAACAGAGTACACGAACGAAATAATGAGAGACTTGAAGAGGACAGAAGACCCCTGAACTGTTATGGCTGTGGAGCTCCTGGAATAATCAAAACAAAATGTCTCACATGCAACCCAGCATTGAAATTAAACCCTAATGTATCGTCAAGTCTCAATCATATGAACTTTTACAGTTTTTCAATGGAGGATAAACAAATAAGCCTCATTGATATCTCTGTCTGTGACACTCATGCAGCTGTTTGTGCCGACACAGGTGCAACACATTCAGTAGCTGGAGAAAAGCTATTTAAACTTCTTAAGAAGAACGGCTTGAAATTCAAAAGCCAAGTTATAGATATGACACTAGCTGATGGCCAAATTCAGAAAACGGAAATACTCACTACAACTGTAGACATTAAGGTTAAGGGTAAAAGTATTCCCACAGAACTCATTGTATTGAAAAACGATCGAGGAAACAGAACTCTTCTAGGTGTTGACTTTTTGAGTAAAGCAGGAATCGTCCTAGATCTCTGCAACAGGCATTGGTATTTCTCAGAATCTCCGCGAATCAAATATGATTTTATTAAAACACCACCTGACATAAACGCTCTGCTGGCAGTTCCTATTACTCCAAATCCCTGTGATCTTCGTGAAAATGAAGGAACAAATTTATCGCATGAACAAAAACGTCGCCTCAACTCCCTTCTCTTAGAATACGAGACATGCTTTCAACCAGGGGGAGAGTCTACACCTTTCATCGAACACAAAATTGATACTAGAGATAAGCTTCCTGTTGCAGTACCTCCTTACAGGTTGTCCCCTGCCAGACAAGAGATTTTGAAGAAGGAAATTGATTCACTTCTCGCCTCTGGGGTAATCGAAGAATGCGATTCTCCCTATGCCGCTCCAGTAGTGCTAGTTCCAAAACCCAACGGTGATTTTCGTCTTTGCGTGGATTACCGGAAACTCAATGCGGTTACAAAGCCTGATCCCTATCCTCTTCCACGGATGGATGACCTATTGCAAACCGCAAAACAAGCAGCTTACATGTCTACCATTGATTTAAAAAGTGGATACCATCAAGTTCAAATGTATCCTCCTGACAAAGACAAAACTGCATTTGTTTGACTATTTGGAATTTACAGATTTACAAGGATGCCGTTTGGATTAAAAACAGCACCCGCGACATTCCAAAGACTCATGGACATTTTCCGAAATAGCCTTAAAGTCAAGACTTTAGCATATTTAGATGATTTGATTGTTATATTTTCTACATTTGAAGAACATCTTGAAGATTTACGCCAAGTATTTGATCGCCTGAAATACTTTAAATTGCATGCTAATAGATACAAATGTAATTTCGCTTGCCCCAAAGTAAAATATTTAGGTCACTATATCACTAAGGCTGGTATTGAAGTTGATCCTGCAAAAGTTGAAGCAATAGTAAAAATTCCTCCTCCCAAAAACACAAAACAAGTCCAAAGTTTTTTGCAAACCTGCAGTTGGTATCGTCGTTTTATACATCAGTTTGCAGAAATTTCTCGCCCATTAAGCCATCTTACTAAGAAGAAAACCACATGGAAATGGGGAGAAGAAGAGCAGTGTGCATTTGATGCATTAAAAGAAAAACTAATTTCTCCACCGGTTATAAAACAGGTCGATGACACTAAACCATTTGTTATCCGAACAGATGCCTCAAATTATGCTCTAGGAGCTATCCTTATTCAAGGAAAGGTGAAGAAGAACATGCCATAGAGTATGCGAGTCGTTTACTTACTTCATCTGAAAGAAATTATTCTACAACCGAGAGAGAAGCATTAGCAGTCGTATGGGCTCTCGAAAAGTTCCGAGGTTACATAGAAGGTGCCCAAATTACAGTTGTGACTGACCACCAACCCTTAAAATGGCTGTTGAGTCTGAAATCACCAAAAGGCCGATTGGCAAGATGGGCTTTACAGTTGCAATCATTTGACCTGACTGTAGAATACATTCCTGGTAAAGCTAATGTTATAGCTGATATGCTCTCGCGACCTGTATGTGTTCACAACAATTCTAATTGTGAATTATGCACTATATCTATCAATTTGCCATCAAGAAAGGCCAGTGATATGCGTGAAGAACAGTTAAAAGATGACGATTTGAAGAAAATAATAGACTGTTTCAAAAGCAATGACAACGATGAAAATTTTGCTAACTGGTCAAACCGAGTTTACCTTATGAGAAATGGTTTACTCTATCGCTACTCTCCAGATTCTGAATCTGAAGAAGCACAATTGGTTGTACCAAAGCAAGAAAGGGAAAGAGTTCTTAGAGAACACCATGATGCCCCTACAGCAGGACATTACGGCACTGAAGGTACTTATAATAAAATAGCCTCATGATACTATTTTCCTGGAATGAAATCCTATATTTCAGAATGGATAAAGCATTGTCCAGAATGCAACCGTTACAAGGCTAACAACCAAAAGCCTGCTGGATTGTTAAGAACTCCAGTATATTCTCAAAGATTCGAGATAATTTCGATTGATTTGTTTGGTCCTCTACCACGGACGGCTACAGGAAAACAGTGGATTTTTATTGTGGCAGACTGTGCTACAAGATGGGTTGAATTATTCCCTCTTGCTCATGCCACCGCGCATGAATGTGCTACAACATTAATCGAAGAAGTGTTTATGCGGTATGGCATACCTGGAAGAATCATCAATGATAATGGATCACAATTCATTAGTTCCGTACTCCAACAAATCTGTTGTACTCTCAATATAGACCAATGTTTAATTCCAGTCTATTTTCCCGAAGCAAACCCTGTCCAAAGGAAAAACAGAGACCTTAAACCTCGTCTAGCAATACTTGTGGGAGATGAACATGATACCTGGCATTTGAAACTCCCTGTAATTCGATTTGCCATGAATACAACTATTTGTGATACTACAGGACATACTCCTGCCTTCCTACAATTTGGAAGAGAACTACGCAGTGTTGGCGATGTTATGCAAGATTTCAAAGCCGTGGTTGAAAATGATAACTTTGTTCCAGAGATAACCCTATATCTCAAAAGATTTGCACACATCACTAATGATATACGAGACCGAATAGAAAAGAAGCAAGATCAACGGAAGAAATACTATAATAAAAATCGAAGAACTGTTTATTTTTCTCCTGGTGATAAAGTTTTGGTAAATTTGCATCCCATTAGCAAAGCCAAAAACAAGAAGACCTCAAAGTTTATGCCCAAACGTGATGGTCCATACCTTATACTAACTCAGAAGTCGCCAACATCATATGTTATTTCTAGTCTTGACAAGCCGTCAGAACCTATTGCAACCTATCATGTTTCTGCACTTTCGCCTTTTAAAGATGTGGCTTCAAAGCCAATTGCTCCACTCAGAAAGCGAGGTCGACCACCAAAAATCACTGTGGCACCCCATGCTACAAATCAAGACGCTTCATCTGAACCAAAAATTACTGTAACACCCCATGCCACAAATCAAGGAACTTTGTGCCAAAATCTTCTCGGCTTAAACCCAGAGAAACCAAAGGCCAAAAACAAGAACACAAACTGCAACAAAAGCTCCTACTTCTAGTACTGGCTACTTGCCGGGACGTCGGCGCAGCCAGAGGGGGAGACTGTAGCACTCTCTTTTTCCCCCTACACTATGATTCACTCGTTACACGCCGCCCTCTGGCGAGTGCTTAGAGAGACAGTCAGTTAAGCCTCTGTTATCGTTATGTGTTGACGTGTTTTGTCCACTGTTTGTGTGTAACGTAACCTTATATGTTTTAATAATAAATTAATGTTACACAAGAAGGCTTATCTTAATTAGGACCCACCAACCACCGGTCACAAAATTTATATTCTTAAAATTTAGTAATCCCTTTTTTACAAAATAATGATAATCTTTTTATATTAAAATGTTTCCTTTTTATATGTTATTAAATTTTTTGGAACTATTTTAATTACCCATTTTCTGCTTTTTGGTCACAATATTAAATATTATATAAAATTTCCTTCGTATCATTCCTGAAAGCTTTTTCGTCATTTGAACTACCCATGTCAATACGAAATTTTAGTTAAAATAAAATGTGGTCAGAAATAACTCAACACTCACATACATGTGAAAGAAAAAATGAACTAATAGAAAGCTAACAGAGCAAATCCAAGGTCAAAGGTGAATAGAGAAAAGACGCTCATCATGAAAATGCAATCTTCGAAATGTGATCGTCTTAGAATCCGCTGACGAACAGTAAGATGTAACAGATAGAATTCTGAATAACGTTCCACATATTTCAGGACAAATCTGCCAGAATCGAATGGTAAAATGATGTCAATCTTTAACTGTTAAACATTCGATATTTTTTTTAACTTTCATTGCAAAAGAAATATTTATCATGAAAATTAACTTCAATAAAATAAATTTGATAAATAAATTGAATAAAACTAGAAAAATAATGAAATTATTATTCAATGAAAATAATTCAGAAAAACATTTAATTTTACATTATTAAGATGAAAAATAGCGGCACTTATGCTAAGTTCAATGTCTCTTAATTTAAAGTTCATCCAGCTTTCATTTTTATTATTATACAAGTTGAGTTGCTGCCGCAGAAGAAATAATTTTGAAAATATCATTTGAAATTTAAAACAACTGTCTTGTTTGATTAAGAATAATAGAAAGAATAATATGTATAATATCGTAAATGAATATATTCTTTGAAGTTAAATGATATTTAAAAGAGAAGTGTAATTAATTTTTATTCTATTCTTTTTTATTTACCAGCGGGTGACCGAGCTCCGCTCGGAGAAAACAGGTATCGAAGCTAACTCGAAGATTTAAATTTTCAATTGTGATTTATCAAAACAATACATGCCATAAGAAAATTTGTGAAACCATTGGTGAAAAGATAACCGGAACGTTACCGCTTGAAACTTATTAGGCAATAGACAAAGAAAATTTAAGTGCTGCCATCTATAGCCATTAGGGCGAACTAATAAAGTTTGAAAATATCCTATCTGTAACTCCGAACTGCTCGACCGTAGCGCTTCAAAACCGGCGCCAATCGATTCCACGTGGCCAAAAACCCCAGACCCCCAAGTTTACCGGAGTTTATTAATTCTGGGGCGATTTTCGACTTGACAACCATTCCTCGTATTATAGTATAAGATTATTGAAGAGCTTTAGGATAGAAATCGGTTGAATAGTACGGCGGCGCATTAAATACGAACAAACAATAATTCATTTTTATATAATCGATTTATGTATCCTTTTCGAATTGTGATCTTTGAGGATTGTAAGGGAAAAAACTATTTTTCTGTATCTTTCGTGATTCATTTGTACTCGTTCAGATTTCTCAAGATTAATATTAGAAAAGGGGATAAAAACAGTTTCTTTTAAAACACAGAAAAAATATTTATTCCATACATTTAATGATAGAGTTGAACTAATATTTTTTAAGTTAAAATAAGGCAAAAGTTTTGTGCTCTACTATTTAGGGAAAATGCTACAAGGAACGCTAAAATTTTATTGAAAATTTCAATCCTGTAGGAGTGCTTCTCCAAATTTTTCTCACATACTCTGTAATAAGGATATTACCTCAGAGTACGACATACATAACATTTATGCGCAATAGCTCCGAAATATTAACCGCTAGCTTGAATTCAGCACCTTTACTGAATTTTTTTTTTTTTTTTTTTTTTTGTCCCTTGGCGAGTTATTTGGTGTTTAATCCATGGTTAACAGATGCGGTAAATAGATCCAAAAATAATTTTTATGTATTACAAAATTTGACTACGCCTATAACCATCCTGCAAGTGCAAGTAATAAGTATTCAAAATTTTATCACAATCCGATGAGCGGTACGTCAACGCATGTGAAACATACAAACAAACAATTACTAATTTCATGTCTTTGAGGATCGACAAAATGTTTTTTGGTTAAAAGAGAGTCCAAATATGGAAAATCTTTCATGATTCTGGGATACACAGAACTCAGTAACAATAATCAAAAGCATTATTAGAAATAATGTTTAAATTCAGTTTTAAAAACTAATATTAATAAAGAAAAATTAGCAAGTAAATTAAACTGATATACCCAAAAAGGTTTTTTTTTTTTTTTTTTGTTTAAATAATGTAATTCGGCAAAAAAGGAAGTAACTTGAAATCTGATTAATTTTTAACTACTTGAAATTTTGGAAAACTCTTTTTGTTTCAGCTACTATCCCAAAATTAACCAGTTTAAGTCGAACGTAGCATTATGGAAAGGGTGCCATGCTAAAGAGATCGTCTAATCGTTTAGAAGCGTAGGAGATTCCCCCAGCTGATTCCCGGAAGACGAGATTTCCTCCCACGTTTTGACTTCTGCGATCTGAGCATGATGCCAATCGATGCGGATTTTATCGATCCGCATATAAAAGGGGAAGAGAACAGGTGAACATCATTCACCTGTTAAAAATGAGGTTCTCTTCCTCAATTTTCCGCAGATATGTCGTTCAAATACAGTTGGTGGCAATGGTTCAAAAATTTGTACCATGAGATAAGGAAAGGAATTCATTCACAGCAAAATTTTCGCGACTTCGATGTTTTTGAGAATTTAATTAATTAAAAATTAATTACATTTTGACATTTTCCACAATAAGTTCCAAAAATATTATTGTATGAAAATAAAAATCATTTTTGTTCAAAAACAGTCTTTATAATGATATCAATTTAACAGTTGTTCAAATTTTTCCTGGATTTTTTTTCACAATTCCAACAATAAATTCACATACTCGCTACACACACACACACACATATATATATATATATATATATATATAATTCAAATTTTCAATCGATAATAAAACTTTTTATTCATACCATTCGAGTGAGTTAAAATACATTTTTTTTTAAACTTGTAATGGATGATACTCGATGTTACTGCAGTTTTTTTTTTCTTTCGAATATTAGTTCATAAATTAAATATAATTAATTTCTAATACTTTAAATAGAGTGTTAGTAGTTAGTAATGCAAATTGAAATCAACAGGCAGTAGCTAAATCGGCAAAATGCAAGGATTTTTGTATTTTTCTTGCGAAGATATTTAGCAGGATATAAATTTAGGAATAAATACTGTCAGTAGTGAAGTCTGTAGATCGCCAGATTTTTTTTTTCTTTTGCCACTTAACATTTTGATTGTGTGTATATATATATATATATATGTATATAAGTAATCAACCATAAAAGCATTAAATAATTAAAACCAATTTCAAGAATCCTCAAAAATTATTTTGGAAGATCGGAACTAATTATGTTGCAATCAAAGTTAAAATTTAATTTGGAATTAAACAAAAAGTAAGCAAAAATAAAAAATGAAGTAAAACTTATTTATGATATTTGGCAAATTATATTTTTTGAAGCAGGGATTTGGGGCGATTTTTATAGTTTTTGATAAGAATTTTAATTAATTAAAAATAAATCAAGATTTTTTAAATAAAAAATCTATTTTCCATCAGGACAATTATATAGTAATATTGGACAAAATTGCTTTTCAAATCATTTTTAAACTGTCTTTTTCATGTTACCAATTTAGTTTTTGAACAAATGTTTTCAGAATTTCGACAATTTTTTTATTTTTTATGAAAAATGTATAAAAATTATTATAACCGTAAAAAAAAAAAAAAATGCAAACTTTAGTTTTTGACGAATCTTTAAGATTTAAACTTCTTTTAGTATATAATGTTGTTTCCCAGATAGAGCGAGTTACATGGATATGGAGATGGTCTTCCAAAAATTTCGAAATATTTTTGGTTTATGGAAACCTTACTATTAACAGAAAAGAATATGAATGTTGGCAGAATATAGGACTGATTGTTTGACACAGCTTATTTGGCATAGATGTACTTTGTTAGGATACACACCTCGGAATGATTTTATATTATTTTGATTAGAATTTTTATTAATTAAAATTTAATCAAGAGCTATCAATCAATTTTGGCGGTTTGCCAGGAGAACGAAAATATTATTCGACCAGATAGGTTTTTAAATTCTTTTAAAATTGTCCTTTTTAACTATACTAATTTTTTCGTGTAAATTTTTATGTTTTTAACGCGAAATATAAAGAAAGTATAATCATAAGGGAGGGGATGCAAACTTGAGATAATTTTCATGATTTACATTTCTTTTAGTTTGAAAAACAAATTTTTGGTGTTATATCTGCTTGTTTGTAATAAAGATAACTTAACCCTTTTATGCCTACTGTTTCGTTTTTGCAACACAACTCACATAAAAGTTATTTTTTTATATATATTTTTTTACCTAACATATAGAAATTTCATGCAAAAATTTCAATTTTTTTGACCTCAGGCATAAATGGGTTAAAAACGCTTCGAACTAGACGAATAAAATTTGACGCATAGTCTGAAGATCAATTTTGTAGAATGTATTCAAATGTTCAGCAAAATTCATTCAGAGAAAGTCTATTTGCCCGGTAGTCCGAATATGTAAACAAAATGTCTACGTAACGAAGAGAGCTGAATACAAAATACTTTGGTGCACAGATTCAACAATTAAAGTGTAGGTACCCTTCAAATTTAGAACTAAATTCGTGAAGAATTTATCGTATGCAAATTGGCGTTTGCATAAGAACGTAAATAAAAGAATTTTAAAACTTAAATACATCAAATTAGGTGTATGATTTCATGATTATAATTTTGTAGTTTAGAGTCACATTTTGGTTATAATATATTGGAAATAATGCATTTGAAACACATACATTCTATTTCCGGGTATTATTAAACACAAGCTAGAAATTAATCGTCAATGATGCTATGATAAATGCACGGCAGTAAATAAAAATAAGTTTGTTTGTAGGTCGCTCCGACAACAACATATTGTTTGCTTTTACTCGAAGGTTGTAGCCAATCAACTGATGGCTTTTGCTTAACACATTTTGTTGAATATGACTCACAGAGGATGAGTTATTCATCAATGCAGTTTGGGATTCAAATGACTTAAAATGCAATTTTTACATCACTCAGACCAAGTTAACACCTCTTACTAATTATTCACAAATTAGCCCGAATGCGTATCCGGAATAAATAGAATCATGTTTATCGTTAACGAAAAGCTAATACAGATATTGCAAACGATCATGGAAACCTTTGCCTAGCATTTAATTTTTTAGAAAACGTAACATTTAATATTTTTTTGAGTTCATTCAATCCCGAGCTGAAAGTTACAGTTTTTTTCGATTAATTTGCACTTATAGTTGATTTATTTTTTAATTTGAATTTCTGTCAATATAATGGTAACACTTTAATAAAAGCTATTTTTTTCCCATTGCTCGTGTATTATTTTTCGTTTGTTGTAAAATTATATTTTTTGTTCAAATTATATTGTTGAAAAATAAGATTAAAATATTTCTTTA
Source organism: Argiope trifasciata (assembly GCA_026543055.1). Classification (NCBI taxonomy): domain Eukaryota; kingdom Metazoa; phylum Arthropoda; class Arachnida; order Araneae; family Araneidae; genus Argiope; species Argiope trifasciata. The sequence goes on from JAPMOQ010019071.1 coordinate 52,754, forward strand.
AAAATTCATTAAAAATAGAAATTTAAACTATATGTTAAAATACTGATACTATTAGAAAGCTAATTGTTTTTTCTTTAACTTAATATAAAAATCATGTTTATGTGATAATATTTACGGAAGTTATAGCAGAAAAATGCGAAAATTTTGCTTGATTTTTAATTAATTCAAATTATAATTAAAAATTCAAAAGAATCGCTTCTAAGTGCAGAATTCTGACGCTCAAAATATACATGTGCCGAATTCGGTAGCTGTAAGTCCAACGGTCAAGCTTGTAGAGTGCCAACACACAGATACATTGAGCTTTGTTATAAGTATAGATATATATGTAATTTATATTTTAGTAAATAATTGAGTCGTTATTTGTACAATAATCAACAGATTGCTCTCTGAAAACTTTAAAAGCGATATTTCCCCTTTTGAGTTAATATCCAAAAACAGTAATTCTTCATCGGTAGATAAAAGGTGATTAAACGAATCGATGGAATAATAAATTTGAGCTGCATATCATGAAAAACAGAAAAGCATTATTTCAAATATTATTTAGAAATATTTTCAATTAATTAGTTAAAAAGATAACTTTCTGAATTTTCAGATGGTGTAAAAATCGTTTCTGAAATAATAATTCATAATAACAGCCGAAAATCCTAATAATTTCTTACTAAATGAATAAATTAAATATGAACAATTTTGTGTCATAAATAAATTTTTTGAGGATATTGCCTCAGGGTATTTGGTTTTGGCCTATGCTTCAAAACTGTGAGAAAATAAAAAACATTAGTACATTAAATAACTCAATTGCGTGCAAAAATACTCCTTTATTAAGTTGGCCCTTCTCAATATGCGATGCCGCAATTTTCCATGCATTCAGCATCTTCCTTATTTCACCAAGAAAGTGGAAACTATACTAACCCTTAGCACTCCGATGACTCCTCTCAGGCACCATTTAAAGCAATACATCATTTTATTTAATTATTTTCTTAAATTTTGACAGGTAAAAATACTTAAGAGTGGTAAAAATAAGTAGATCATATTCTGGGAAAATTCAACTTTAGAAAAAAATGTATATTAATATTTCGGAGCGATAAACAAGTCCTCTTATTCGGCAAATATTGATGTATTGAACTACTTTTCGGAGCGCTAAGAGTTAAACGTGGCAGTTCTTTGATGAAATTTCCGGCACAACATATTTTGATACAGAATGTAACTCCTGGTTATGCTAATACTTGTGTTGCATACAATTGAAATACTTATTTTTCGTATGTGAAGCGATGACACTTACCAAAGTATGTAAATGTAATGATATTTTAACATTTAATTTAAATCCAAATTTCTAAAATTTTATCTTAATATTGCTCATATTAAAGTCTTTCTAAAATATTCTCTCATTTCCTGATCCGATTCCACGTCATCTACTTAATTAATTCAAGAAATGCTCTGTAAAGTTCTTTAGTCAGCGATTATTATGGTGAGAGTGATGGATAAAAGTTGCCGACCTAATCAAACAGTTTTAAAAAATGAACCATGTGTTTCTTCTGAATTGAAAAGCACATGCTCAGAAATCCCTATCAGAATCTTAATATATTGGCACTACAAACAATATTTTCCCTCTCAAAATAAGCTATATAACACGAGGAAAAATTAATTTCTGCCTTTTTCCGTCACTTCTGTTTGTCCACGCTGCCTACTTCCGGAGGAACTTAAAAATGAAAAGTCATCGAATTGCAATTTACTTCAAAAATTTTAAATCAATATTTTA
>JAPMOQ010019071.1:54609-77586 GCA_026543055.1 Argiope trifasciata
TCCTATGTACATAAGCCTAATATTATTCGCTTATTTGAACCAAAATTCCGTTTAAACGGGCCAAAGAACGTGTCAGGGAAGATGAAAAAGAAGCCACAAGTCGCCTGTGCAGGCAGCAAGTCCAAAAGGGAAAAGAACCAGTGGGAGGTGAGCAAGCTCTTTGTTTCTTAGAACGGGCAGCTCAGTAGTAAGTTCTTCAAACGTTGACTTGAATTTGATAAGAACTTTTTTTTATTGTGCTTCGCATGCTGACTATCGTGTAGATCGTTTCGAAGAATTTGTTTGTAAATTTATTTTTCAATGAATAAAGTTCATAAGCAACAGTAGTTCTTGTTTGTATGTTCGCGTGTGCCGCACAATAAAGGTCATAATGACATTTTAATATGTTACGTATAGCACGTCTCGTCTTGTAACATAGGGCATGTTCGTGTAATCGGACCAGCCGGTTATTAGGACCAAAATGATCGCGTCCCGATGTGGTCCGATTAACCGGAATCGACTAATTATATTATATATATATATAAAATTAGCGCTTTAATTAAGGAATTTAACAAATCAGAAGCAAGAACTATTTTTAGCTTTTAATTCGAAAGCATACCATTAGCAAATAAGATTACAACATACACTGACATCGAAGTATAGGCCAAGTTCTGAGATGCTACGATATTTTCTCGAATCTCATTTTGCGAAACATCGCTTTCCTGAAAAGGGGGGAAAATATCTCTCCTAGAAAGTTTTTTTTTAAAAAATAAATAAATAAAAGACATTTTAATTGGCTAGTAATGCGAATCATTCGTTTTTAGAAAAACCCCGTGATTTATTAAGTGACTGTATTTTCAGTAATTATCCGATTCAAACTGAAAAATAATGATTTTAATTACTGACAATTCAGACTGATAAGAAGAGAAGATGTGCGGCACTCAGTATCATAACATTCCGTTAAATAAGCCTGAATTTGAAACTAAATATAAAAGAAGCCTCTAAATATGTTTGTCTCACATTTCTTTCGAAACAACAGGTATGAATTCAATCAAATTTCGCACACTTGTTTCAGATGAAGTTCAAAAGATAATTAAATATTCAGTAAATTAGAAATCAATCGAAATTTTATTGAATACCTTCAGAAATCAAAAATGAAATTTTTTTATATCATCTAGTATTTCGAAGGTTTACCTTTTCAAAATACCAATTTCATTTTTCTAAACTTTTTTTTTCTTTCACTTTTTAAAATTTAATAAATAACTGAATAGATGCAGACGATTTTGAAATAAACTTACAGAAATTAAGAGTAACGATAAGTAACAATACTTTTAAATTGCTCTTAATTCTTTGATATTATACAGGCACAAATTGGGAACATTTTTTTTCTTTATAGTTTATTATTCTTATTTCAATAAATGTTTCAAAATGAATTTCATATATTATTTGTAGGAATACTTTTTTTATTGTTAAAGAATAAGAACATATAGGATGAACACTAAACAAAGAATACCCTGACAGTTTTCTTCCTAAATTTTAAAAAGAAAAGTTTAAAAGCAGATTAACAATCTACATCGGAAAACTGACAACTTGCTTTATTTTCATGTTTTTTATTAATGAAAATTTATCCTTTTAATTATCTCAAGATGTTCATTGAAACGTTTCTTTTATTTTTGTGCTTCAAATATTTATAAAGAAATTTAGATAATGGCATCTTTTTAAATCCCTTGGCTTTGTATTAATTTCAATTTAAAAAGTGTTACATGTTAAGAGGATTTTAAACACACATAAGTTTTTATATTAAAAATACTACACATTAACCCTTTATTGACTGACGGTACTTAAAAGTACCATTAAAATCTAGCTTATATCTTTACTCTATGACTAATTTTGCTTATTGTATTCTAAAGAACACAGAGAACGTAACCCAAATAACATAAGGTGAATATAAGCTAAAAGTAGGAATTAAAAAAATTTAATTAATAATTTAATTAATTAAGATATTTCTGTTAATTATATTATTTTTCTTGGGGTTCCCTGGGATGATTCTGCAAGGAAAATAAACGACTGGTGCGAAAATAAAGTTGAAAAATAGACGGCAACATAATTCAGTAAATAAAGGGTTAAAGCATTTTAATACAGAGTAACCAAAAATATATAATTTAATTATACTAAATAAAACTATATTTAAAAGGGTTGTTTATTTCACAGTGATCATTCTGTATCTTAAAATATTGTAACGTATTTATTTATTATGTGTCTCCGTTTTGACTCTGCGTATTTTCGACTAGAATACTAAATGATTATTGTAATGTTGACGTTTCAGATTACTTTGAAATAACATCCACAACTATAGAAATAAAAGTGTCTAATTTGACATCTAATCTGCAACAAATAAATTGTACACACCCACACATATATACATGTAATATTTTAAAAATTCAATTTAAACTTAATTTCCTCATTTTTAGCTCATATTAATTTCATTCTAAAATGTTCTCTTATTTCCAGATTCCATTCCACTTTTTCGATCTAATTAGGTCTGTAGAAGCTTTGTAAAATTCCTAAATCGGTCAAAAGCCTCCGAATGAAGTAACAAATTACGGCTGATTAATAAATTCTTTTTTATAAAAATCCCTGCATTTCCCTAGCCTGGTTCGCGCGCGTGTAGAGAAAATCCCTATTTAGATATCGCTGTATAAGCACTGTAAAAAAATATTTTCCCTACAATATTTCACGTTATACAAGACCAGGGATAAAATATTCATCAATATTCCCTCAGTGTTACGTGTGTGCTCGTCGCTTCTGCTTGTATATAATGCGTGCTACCTCAGCCTCTAATTCGGAAGTCTCTTCGCCGTCTTCGAAATTGCCTTCTGTAATTAAAAAAATTATATGCTTACATGTATATAAATAATGTAAAGATATGTTTTAAGCAATTTCATGGCCAAAGAGAGAACACACTTTAAAATTTTAAAACTTCCTATTTATTCCATTCGGGGAGGCATAATTTATATACGGCTCTTGCGCCAATTAAACCCAATAATAAACAGCATAATTTAAGTGCAAGCAAGACGCGATAATGAGACTGACATCCGTTCACATCATGAAAGCTAGAAAAAATAAAAATAAGCGAAATATTTTTCCCAGTGATTTTATATTATGAGATTCTGATGGGGATTCTTTGACACCTTTAGACTATGAAAGACACATTTAGGTATCTTTTAAAAGAATTTGCTTAGCTTGACAAATTTCTCCACTCTGACTGTGTGAAAATGCAGATTAAAGTTTTACATAGCTCATGTAGCATTAACGAAATAAAAAAGGTGAAATTGGATCAGGAAATAAGATAACACTTAGAATCAAGTTGATATAGGTTAAATTAAGATAAAAAAAAAATTTGGAAATTAACTAGGACTTAAATTAGATTTTAAAATATCATATTATAATTTCATTTGAAGTTATATAAGGATGATTTAGAATGGATCTCCTAATTTTGATTTGATGACAAAATTAACGCAAAATTAATTATGTCATCAAACCAAATATCATTGTATAAGCACTGAAAAAACAATGTCTTCTCTCCAAGCTTTTAATCCATTCTAGCAAGAAAATATTTCCTTTCCATAGAATTAAAGTGTATCTATTTCTATAAATGACATACCTGCTATAAAATCATATCTCAAATATATGATCCTTCAGTGGTAAAATGAAATACCCAAGGTCTATGAAATATATTAAGAATATATTTAAGATTGTCTACGAGCAAAATGATACACTTTGCTGCTTTCCACATTCAGCTAACTTGAATTACCACTGACAATAGAGCCTATGTAATTTTTTCCTTAAAGGACTTCCAAGTCAGTGTATATATTCTTGAGAGAAAAGCAATGAAAGTGTTTAGTATTAATCACATCAAATAAGAATATTACAATAAAGTTTGTTTATTGTTCAAATCATAGCATTGTTTATCACATGACAGCATTAAGATATACATGATTTAAAAGAAAATAACATGTCATCCCAATCTTTTCATGCAGACATAATCATTAAGGTTTTACATAATTTACTCAGAACTTTAATTTCATTTTCAACTCTTGATCTGCTTTCCTCAAAAAAGGATAAAAATTGTTTTTAAAATATCACGTACTTGCTTCCTAAAAACATTGGAAACTTATAATTGTTTTATCATAGTAAATAAGCACTGTTTCACCATTATTCAAATGTTATTAAGTAGACATTTAGTAGATGCACAACATGTAAGTCATGTTTGAGCAATCTGTTTTATAGTATGTAGATTTTAAAAAAATTAAAGCTCGAAATAAGTTGAACATATTACATTTAAAATATAGATGATAATTTTCAGTCAGATGTATAAAAATTTAATAAAAACACATTCATTAAAGTTAACACATCAATTTCAATACAACGATCCAAATGAATAGTTTTTTCTAAGTTTTAATGTTTAATAGTCCAAAATCAGTAGATTCAGTTTGGATGCAGTTTATATCATGAGGTATTAATGAATTTCTTCTGAATGAATCATGAATTAGTTTAGTGTCAAGACAAACACCTACAGGTCTATTTTGCTTTAAAAAAAATTTAAATGCTACAACTTTCATATAATTATGCTAAAATTTGAAACAATATCTAAATAAGAAATAGTTATTAGAAAAAAATCTGCTTCTTTTGGAAATGAATAATATCTAAATATCTAAGAACAACCATATGCATAGTGAAGCAAGACTAGCATTTGTATAATTATTTAAATATTAAATACATATATTGTATATTTTTCATCATTTCATGCCAAAGCAATTCACATGACGTAAAATGCACAGCAGTCTTAACAAATGGGCATATGAAAACTTAACCATTAATACACATATGAATAAAAATTATAGAAATGAAACAACATTGGCTAAAACACCCAGAACATGCCTAGGTGAAAGATGGGTTTATGGACACATATACACTAAGTCATTTTGAAGAGAATAAGATGCATGTGTAAGAATTAAATTATCACATAAGTTTTAATCCAACCATAGTTGCTACAATGAAGTTTATATATAGATGCACAATCTTGTAAACAGTTACTTGAATATGCATCTTAAAAGTTGCGGATATTTAGGTTTATACACATATGTAGCAAGACTGAAAAATGTTTTTCAATAATTTGTTCTAATTTTTTTTTATATTTGTTGACAATCTGAAAAACTGTATTAATTTTTTTGAAAATGAAAGAAAATTTCAACTATTGAAAACAAATACAGTCATTTCTTGTTCAAGATATTTAAATTTCATGGCCTTTGAACAGATAAGTACCTTACCAAAATAAGCACTCTAAACATGATAAATGAATTGTTTAATTTCTTTTTTTTAAAAAAATGAATCTACTATAGGCAGAAATATGAATTTGTAAAAATTGCTTCATTTCACAGGGATTGCACAACCATTATTCTAAGGCTTCAATGACATCCTCAGAAACGATATACACTTCATCATTCAAGTCAGAATAAACCTCATCTCTCGCTTCCATGAAGCTCCACAAGAATATTTCATCCATTATATCTATTTCACCATCTTGATTTTGTCTTCTCCGCCTTCTGGGTGGCGGTAACTTCACAACAGTACCATCAGGTTTGGCATGAAGGTAAAAACAGGCTCCACCGAAAGGACAGGTGCCTTCACCTTTTTTAAAGTACTTACAAGGTTTTTTACTTAATGCATCTTTATAATCTGAGATTAATTTCTTCTTTTCATCTTCAGAATCAACCCAAAAAAGACTTGGGGTGACAAAATCGGATGGAACTCGGCATTCAGGACAACTGCGGGTCACTTTTGGATTTATATCACTATCTAACTGTGTGCCATCAAAATTTTTTACTTGTCTCCATTTTCGAATACAGCTAACACAGAAGATATGATAGCAATTTTCGAGTATTCCAAAGCGGCGTTCTGACACAGGTTCCTTTTCCATTATAACATCCATACAGATACCACAAGTTTTATTTATACTACGTTGAATAGCAAACGATAACTCCATATCCTTTTCTATTTCTTTTGAACAATATTCAATATGCGTGTCTCGCTGTGCTTTATCATATGGATTTAAACATGCTACATTGCATAATTCACAAGTATCTCCATGAATGAAAGGACACTGTACAAAAGGACACTTGCCCATCATAAAATGAGTGCAAAGTTCTCCAAATCGCCTTCTTTGAGATTCACTCACATAATTCATATTGCATTTCAAAGAATCTGCATACGAGACCTTAGTTTTGGGAATAAATTCAGGAGCATTTACCCAATCTGGAGGATTGTTCCCACATGAACTTGCTTCGATCTCCGCATTTGGAATGGGATTCTTACGATGGAAGTTGCACTTTTTAGATTTACACTTCTTTTGCACATTATCGGTTTCAGACGAGCAAGATTCTAGATTTTCATTAGACTTTCTTGGCTGTGAATCTTCATCACACTGAGTAGATTGAAAGTTAATCCTAACTTCTTCATCATGCTTAAACCAGCATTTTTCGCCATATCTACAATTATCTTGAAGGAAGAACCAGCACACGGTGCCATCAGGAATGTAACAATTATTTGTAGCCGAATCTTGGAGTATATCTTCATTTTCATTTGAATGGGACTGATGAACAATATCATTTAAATTACCTGATGTACCTTCAGCCATAATTTTCCAAGCGGTTGCTATCTTCCCTTATCTAGAATACAGCTTCCAAATAAAATCTTCGCAAACCTTCTTTTTGAGTTTATTGTGTAGAAATAAAATATCTAAACAAAGAAAAAAGTAGGACATTTTAGTCATTTTTTATAAGTGATTTAATCCCAGTAAAAATTTTATTTATACTATTTATTTGTATTATTTTTATTTGTCTATATTGTTTATTTGATGCAATTTTTTGTCCAATTATTATATATTTGTTATTTGTCATGCAAAAATTTATTTGATGAAGTAATTTCATGCCTGTTTTGTAAGAAGTTTGAGGATGAAATTTTAATTTTCAATAGAATAAACAGAAAAACATCCAAAATTAAATTTTTAGCATAAATCCTATTCCACTTTTTCTAAAATTATTTTTTTTTTATCAAGTTAATATATAAGAGCCTATGAGCTTTCATAACACCACATTTCCTAGAAGTAGACTATTCCCTAGTCTCTAACTTCATTACAAAACATATAAGTATTAAAAAAAATATACATTTTATGAAAATAAAATGAAACAAAAAATAAAATCAAAACTTTTGTTTTAAATGTTTATTATATATTTCATGTGGAAATTTAATATTCATTACAAACATTGAGATCAAAATATTGATTTAAATACAACATTTGACATACGTAATTCACAATTTATTTCAATCAAACATTAAATACATTCACATATAGATCAGAATTTAAAAATAAGCCAGCAGAAGGATAAGAAAATATGACAAATTCTCATTTTATAGACACCTCTACTAGTTTAAATAATAAAGGATATTCCTTTTTTAAACAAAATTCTTTTTGTGAGGCATTGTAATTTCCTACTCTGCAAATTATTTTATTCTGTAATTTATTAGTAGGATTTTTATTAAATTATGTTATTTATGTTGTTTAGTTAACAAGATCATCAAGATTAAAGATATATTATTTATAAATTTTTACATTTTTTTCCCTTTTCTTTTCCCCCAAAATTCTCAATATTTCTTATAAATTTTTACAATATATATAACATTATTTGCTGGTACTCTACAAGGCAGAATATAAATATAAACTACCAAAATTAGCAAAATGGATAGCAGGAAATAAAAGGACAATAATAGTAATTATGGAATATTAGGTCATAAAAATAATTTTTTCACCATCTTAAAATTCAGAAAATTACCAATCAAATTATTCTGATTTGTAATTACAATTTTCTACCTAATTTTGACTGATTGACATCTGCTCTAGTATTCACTTCCCTTTAATTTAACAAAAGAACTTTAGACATACTATTTTTCACTGTTTTGGTAAAAATGAGATTCCCCATTGTTTCTACTATTCATTGTTTTAGTAAAGCTCACGCTGTGTTTCATTTTCATCCATTTTTTCTCCCATTGTTTAAAATTAAAGAATGAAGATGTTATATTTTTCATGTTAGAAAGATTTCATTGCAAATTTTAAATGAAATTTGATTAATTTTAATATTATATATATATATATATTATAGTTAACTTCAGAAGAATGATGAAAAATATTTGTATTTTGCATATTTTTAAACACTACTGTTCTTCTTTATAATAAAGTTTAGTATCAGTTTTAATATCTTTATTCTTTTTAACTCATGTTTAAAATATTCAAGAATTACATTAATTATAATTAGATTTATATTAATTGCTACTATTTAATGAAATAAAATGTCCTTTCCTGTCAAAATGATATACCTCAATTTTAACTTCTTTTAACTTCTAATAAAATGAAAGATCTAGCATAAAATATTTACCCCCCCCCCCCCCAAAAAAAAAGTTTAAGATGTTAATTTTTACTAAACTGTGTTAAAAAAACACTTTTAATCTTTTAGTTATTTTGAAACTTTTATTTTCCTAGGTTTCATTTCGATTGGTTTGGCAACCATCTTTCGTGATGGCATCTTCAAATCATCTTTGAAATTTCTTGTGGCAATATTCTGCCAAATGCTATAATGCAATCAACTAAACCAGGGAGATGTTTTACAAGTTTAAAATTTGATGCAATTCTTATATGTTAAATCTTAATCCAAAAGGATTTTCCCCCCCAAAGATATGAATGCTTGACAAATAAAATACTTTAACACTCACATCAATCACACTATACAAATTTTTTTAAACAAGAAGGAAAAGTGAAAGGAAATTTTCGATCATGATTTGATTCATTAGATGGTTTTGTTTTTAATTGTTTAAAAGATTAGAAATATCTTACAAGCTTGATGGCTAATCTATATACAAAAGTACATTGTTAACTGTAACAGGACCTATATTCCCAGTATACAGCTAAATATGAACACAAGAACTTCAATCATTTAAAAAAAAAGATAATTTAACAAAAAAAAAAAAAAACAGAAAATTAATAAATTATAATTATGACAAAAACTAACTAATAAGCTGGTAGTTATAAAAATCTATTGCTTAACTATTTTATTTTGTTCACAATTATTTTTAGCGTTAATTTTTTAAAAAAGATTGTCTGCAACTGCCTTGTCACTGATATCAAATATAAATAAGTTCATTTCTTTAAAATATAACATTTATAGTTATTTTATTTTCTATAACCCACCTGTATTAACTTTAATACCACTTGCATTAACTTTCTTCATATTAATAATAAGTGTGAGGTACTTACGTAACCAAAGTATTATGCTGGCAATGTTCCCAAGCACTGATAAAAAAAACAAGGCTGTTTGCCAAAGCAAAAGTGAGAACAGTACATATAATTTCCATGAAGAACTTTGTTAAAGCTTTCAAAATTAAAATGATAGCAATTTTCTTAAATATGTTTACTATATCACACTACCCAATTTAACAACATTGTTCTAAAAACTTATAAAAAAATAGTTACAAAAAACATTCAATGTAGCAATATTTACTTTATTACTTAAAATACTAACAATTACTTCAGCTGGTGTTCTATATTTAACTGCAATAATATATTAAAAAAAATTGTCAATGCAAAATTATGATTACAACATTTTTGTGGTTCTTTTGAGCTTTAATTCAAATGTTTTGATAAAATTTTATTCCCTATGGCAAAATAAATAAATAAATGATGTTAATATCATTTAATATTATTTGTATGCAATATAAATAGTATGTTCATTATTAATTGCTATACCTTTACGATAAATTTTTTATAAACCTCATATATCATAACTAAATTTAATGCATGAAAATTTAATACACATCAAACTTTAACAAAATGAGCTTAACCCAGATAAGCCTGAAACTAAAATTTTCTGAAAATTTTGAAAAAAGTTAAACTAACTGTTAAAATAACTGTCTTTTTATTTTTTCTAATAAAGCTGACACGTTTCTTACTGCAAATCATAAGACTAAATAATCTTAGATAAAGAGGGTATTCTGATATTTTTTTTTATTTCTACTGTCCTAAATATAGGACAGTAGGCTTATCTGGGTTAATGAGGAAATAAAAATCACATAAGCCTATTAATCAACCTATTAACAAAAGTTGATTAATTCATAAGCCTATTAATCAACCTATTAACAAAGATTGATTAATTCATAAGCCTATGTTTATTCTTGTTGCACAAAAAGTAAAATTCCTTGTTAAATTTCACATTTTTTGAAGAGGCCATATGTTTTAAATCTAATCTTTAAACTTATAAACAGCAAGAAGGTTGAAATTGTAATTATTTACATTGAAATTACCAAAATATTTATTTTAACACATTTAAAAAAAATTATTATACAATATAAATTTATACAATAAAATATAAAGCCTCAATTTAAAGTTATTTGTCATGAAAAAATATTCAATAAATTCACAATCATAAATACTATATAACTGTTTTGAATGTATAACTATATCATGAAATTACCATCCAAAGCAATATGTTGAAACTGAATAAGCAAACAAGGAAATTTATGAATAAGTATATTTGATTATTCTTTACTGAAGTAATAATCCAAATACGGAAAAGTACAAATATACATTATAGTCTTCTAATTCGTTTCTATTTATGAAGAAACAAATCTTCCCTTTCAAACATTTTAGTACAGAATGGTGTTTAACCTTTTTGCGATTTTGTATTAAAGATAAATTTATGTTAGAAGATCATTAGCTTTTCCCTAAAATTAAATACATCTTACAATAAAATCCTTAAAAGCGATGTTACTTTTGATTTATACTCAGAAGTTCCAAAGTAGAACAAATTCATGGGAAGAATTCACTTCTTAAAAATATTTGTTGATGTGCAGGATTTTCAGTTTCATAAGGAAGATTTTATTGCAACATTTGTCGAAGTTATTGCTTTTCACTAAAATGTTTTATATATAAAAATTGTAAAAACCAAATTTCGTCATAGCATTATATAAAAACCAAAACTACTCACTTCTGCGAAGCACCTTCAAAAGTTAGTGCTGCGATACCCAGATTTTGAGAAATTTCAATAGAATGAACACCTTTCCTACAGTACGATATGTTTAAGATTCCAATGGGAGCTTTCAAGTTACAGTTTGAAACTGAACAAAAATTCATGTCACGAAATTTCGAATTAACATTGATTCAACCTGGGCGCTTGCGAAATTTGCTAGGTTTTGATTCCTTTAGTTTCCATCAATCATTGCCATTCCTTGAAACAGAATACATCCTTGATTTATCGGTCGATCGAAATAATGAGATTTAGAGAATTTTCAGGCCACTATAATATAACATTACACTCTTGGTAGCGTAAAATAAAAAATCCTTATCCTGATAAATTAAATATTTAAAATTATGAATGTTGATGTATTACATGCATTCCTTACCATCTGATACGTTTCGATGGATTCGTTAATGTATAAATGTTTATACATTTGAGAAGTATTTGACATGTGTTATTATTAAACTTGGAGAAATTTTTTCCAAACCGCTGAAGTGAGCACATTTCCCACAAAAACTTATTGATTTAACTAATTTTCCAGCAGCATAAGTTCAATAAAGCTATTCTTCTATTATTTTTTTTACTAGGAATCTCCGGTAAATCCTTGGTTTTCCAGGAACATAGACAAGTAAATTTTTGCTTCAACTGGGTGTTTTTTTCCCTATTAATTTGTAGGAAAAACTTCAGGAATTTATTAAATTATCAACAACTTTTAATCGAAAGCATGAACATTTTCTATCAATTACTATGGCCGACCTTTTTTGCTGTTATTTTAGTATTCATATTTAAGTACCCTGCTAATGGTAAATGGAATTTTCAGTGGAGATCCTTTTCCTTGAATTTAGATTTCAAATATAAGTATTTTACTGATATTAATAATTCAACATCACTTTATTCTTCAGTTTTCTGTCGTGGTAACAATCATACAGATAGATTATGTCGATTCCAAAATTTGTGTTTTGATCCCAAATCCCAGTTATTTGTCTTTTTTCAAAATTCATTATCTGTAAAAACTGGTATGCCCATTGATAGATTTTCACCAGCTCTTACCGATTTTTCCTCTGTTTCAGATCACAATACACAGTATTTCAATTATGTTGAGCTTCCTGATTTTTCAGCCAAAGAATTTAATATTACTTTTCATCTGGGGCATGGTTTAATGTTTAAACGCTTCAATCCTGATAATTTAATGCATGTGTTTCATGATGATCTTTTACCAATTTTTGTGATTCTTAATGAGCTTTCTCTTTTAAATAACCCTAGTACTTTCCTCATCATATCAGATTCTAAGCCACCAGGCATATATGCTGAATTATATGAAAAATTTTTGAATTCTAAACCTCTATATGTCCTATTGTTATCTAAAAATAACCTACATTGTTTTGAAAATGCCTATGTTGGACTTAATAAGGCATCAGTATGGTATCAATATGGCTTTAGAGAACCTCAGGGACCATTACAAAAGCCACATGTTGGTCCAATAATTATTCATTTTCGAAATTATTTTATTAAACAGTTTTCATTAATATCTCCCTCAAAAGAGAAACAAGCGTCTCTTTTAGTCCGTAAATATAATCGAAAGATTCTGAATGAAGATAAAGTTATTAATGCCATATCAAGTATTTCTGGATATAAAACCCATGCTCTTTCAATTGATGGATCATCTGTTTTAGAAGTGATTCAGGAAATTTTAAAAAGTTGTTTGGTGGTAGCCATGCATGGTTCACTACTGATACTTTCTCTCTTCTTGGAACAATATTCTGTTGTAATTGAGCTGTTTCCCTATGGCGTTCATCCGGATATCAGCACCCCATACAAGACCTTGTGTGAATTTCCTGAATTGAAGCTCTTCTATAGAGCTTGGAAAAATGATTTCAAATCAAATTCTTTCCCTCATCCAGAGTATCCTCCAGATTGGGGAGGAATCTTACATTTGCCTTCTGAAGAACAACAAGAAATACAGAGCTCAATTGTAAGGCCATTTTTATGCTGCGATAATCCAGTATGGTTGTATCGCATCTACCAAGATACTGTGGTTGATATAGATTCTTTTAGTATATTGCTTCAAACTATTATGAAAGACAAAGATAATTATGTGACCTTAGATAAACATCAAAACACTTATCATGTTTACCCAGGTGAAATTTCTAGTGGATGCTGCAATATTTCTGATGAAACTTTAACTTTAATGTGGGAGCAACCTTGGAACCTTAGATTTTTAGATGTAGTACAGTTAGAATATGAAGTATGGCTTCAAGATATTGAAGGAGATGATGTCCAAGCTTTTCTAATGAAGACTACTAAGTTTGTTTTTCCTGTTACGTCTGCAAAGAAAACATACTATGCTTGGATAAGATGTCATGCAGATGGATTAATAGGGCCCTTCAGTTCAAATCCAATTATTTGTTCTTATGAATCTAATTGCAGTAATATTTCTACGCCTTAGGTTGTGAGTTGTGAATTTTAGATTCTGTGATTTTCCTTCAAAATCAATAAAGAATGTGATTTTAATTTAATGCAGTCATACTTTCAAGAACCAATTCCAAAAGACATATTTTTGATATAATTGTTTTTAAAAATAATGTTGAATTTTCTTCAGGTATAATTTGATGATCATAGCCTGATGTATAATGATTTTAAGTTGCTACAATTTTTTTTCGCATAGTTTCAGTTTATAAAAGTAATTCAGAAACCACCTAATGGTTATTGGTTCCTGACTGTATAAATTTCCTGTATTTAATTTAGAAAAATATTTAAATAATATTAAATAAAATTCTGTCATTAAATATCTCAATTCCACATATTGAGTCCTATCATTTTACTATATACTGTATCGATATATTATGCAACTTTCACATATAAAAATGAATTGACTAAATAAAATTATAAAAACTCAGCCTAATTGATATTTTCAGACTGTTATATCAAATGTAAATATTGCTGCAAATTGAACATTAAACAATATTAATTATAAAAATTTGTTTCATTTTCTTATCTTATATTTATTGGGTGGGATTTTTTTTTTTTTTTAAGAAATTAAACTTTTAGGTTTTTAAAGATCAGATGTTTGATGCAGATTTTAGCATTTTCAGAATTGAACCTTATCACTCTAGAAATCGACTAATTTTCTTTTATGCTCTAATTTTTGATATCACAAATGATTTTTTAATGCATTTATTGTTCAATAATCATACTTATTTTCATTTCAGTGTTTATGTTTGGGAAAAATCGATATTTTTTATAGTATTCACGTTTTTTTGTTTTTTTTTCCCCTAACATGTGCCATGTCTGAAAGATAACACAATGATTGAAATTTTTCTCAAACCAAATGTATTATTTATTTTTAATGCTTGTTTAACTTAAGTATTTACACCTCCTTTCAAAAATAAAGCAGGATTTACAAGATTGGAGTCCAATCTTGTTCCAATCTTATAAATTGGATGAGTAATTAAAAAAAGGGTGCTCATATAATATTTTACACAAATATATACAATTAATGATATGAATGAAAGAAAAGAAATCAAATTAATATTCTTTTATTCTCATAGATGATACTGATACTAAGCAAATAAATTTTACCCTTTTTTGTGATCCTGAATGCTTTTGAGTTTCTAATCTTAAAAGAAATAATCTGTTGAAAATTCTAATAATCCTATAGATAGTTTCATTTCCATTTGCATATCCTATTTTGGTAATATAGGATAGGGAAGAAATGGCTTGATTTATATCTTTTGTAAAAAAAACTGACCACTGTAAATGAATAATAATTCTTTGTTCTTTTTAAATAAATATGATGAAATAGATTTTTCTGTAATCTCACTCTTCATTTAATAAAATTATTTTGAGTTTTTCGTAGTAATGTTTTAGGAGTTAAAATATTAAGCTATGTTGAGCAAAGATTTAGTACTTGTATATTAGAATGACCACTCTGTTGTCTAATAGCTAATTTCTAAATCATTAAAATAAATGCACTTATTTCATGTTGTTTGATTCTATAAATATATTTTTATAAACATTCAGAAATTTTATTCTTTATGCATTTCCCAGGTTTCATTACACATATTAGTCAAATATTCTTGATGCACTAATATTTGAAGTAAATAGGCAATTTTTCTTTTCTCTCTCTCTTTTAAAATTGACAAAACTAAGGAGGTTTGAATTTTTATGTTTTAATTCATTCAACTACAGTCTCGAGCCAGAGATGCCTGTTGATGAGCCATTCTTTTTTGAAACTATTGAAATAGCCTAAAATAGTGATATCCAGATCATATATTACTATAAGAACTGGAAGACTAGATCAAAATTCGGTGTTTATTTACTTAAGCAACATAATTTTTTTTTTTTTTCATTTAAAGTGTTATTCTAGCTTGAAAGTATGTCTTTATATAATGATTTAGAAATTAATAGCAGTTATGCAATTAGAGTATCCTCTTTTATATTTACATAATAAAACCTTTTTTTACAGTTGAAGTATCAAACAAAATACTTATTTTTCTCTTCATTATTCAGATTCTGATGATTAATGTTTCTCTTCTTTTTAAAAATTGTTTGTAATGATTATTTTTGTCATTCAGTGAAAGTTATTTTGTATATATTTTGCAGGGATTTATTAATATAATTTTTAGCATAGAGACAAACATTGTCTTATAGGAAACTGAGTACTCTAATTTATAAATTTCTCTATCTGTTATTTTGCTCACTTCAATACCTATTTCTCCACTTACTCATCAAATATTCATTTAAAGAAAGACTAGGTTTTTGAATGCTGTAAACGCTAAGTAACGGAAATTATATTGATTATTTTGTTTAACATTAATCGCCTTTGACGACCTGCTGGTTGGTCAAATATTGATTACAATTAATTTGAATAAAATCATTTGGATTTAATTTAATGTCTATCATTCCTTCATATTATAGACATTAAAGTGGTGTTATGTTAATTGTCTATGTTCTTTTTATTGTGCATTGGAACTTTCTTAGTGGGGACCAGTCTCATCACATGAAAGTCTATTTAAGATATAAATGTACGATTCATAGGTCTTCTAAAGTTTACTATATTGTAAGCATCATCTATTTTCTAAATTTCTCTGAGTCATGCTTCACTTTTTAGTTAATCTTGTGAACCACTGAGATGTTTTTATTTCTAAATCATCTTTTAGCTTTAAACACTAGAAGACATTGTCGTGGCTGGTTCGTGAGTGCTTAGAAAAAAAAATAGTCAAATAGAAAAACTTAACAATTTTATTCCAGATTCGTTGGAGTTACTCTGCGCAGTAACTCCCTCGCTAAAAGCTAACACTCCAATGATCTCCTTCTTTCCATTACACTGGCGCTAGTTGCCTAGCGCCATCTATGAACATTTATTTTGTTAACGCTTCGAAAATCCAATCACTACACCCCCAACGTAAGAGTAGTGTTTATATGAAATCATAAACACATCTCTGAATTAAATTTATGAATTGGATTTTCAAACGTATCTAATACCATCAAATTATCCAAGTAAAAATAAATACATATACAAATGCAAAGCTACCTCAAATGAAGATCTAATTACTAACAAACATTTAAAAGAGCAATGTGGTAAAAATAAGAAATGCACAATTTTATACAAATACCATCCTGATAATACGAATTTCACTTATCAGTTAATATACATTAATAATATATATATACTTAATAATGTGTATAATCACTTATCAACTAATAAACACAAATTTATAATGAATATAATCACTTAGTAAACATTAATACATAATTAAGAAAGGATTTTACTTGATAAACATTACTCAGATGATATTTCAAACATAACTAAAACTGCTAATTGAAAATTTATAACAAACACTAGAAAAAGTTATTTTCCTATAACTAATCCTATTTCAAATAGTTAGCACATAATACTCTTAACCAAATTTGCGAATACCAATTATTCAACATATTAAGAAAATGATAATCAATAAAGAACCATTAAACTAATTATATATAAATATGAAGTACAAATTATTATTATTTAATAGTCATTAATCACATATTGATATATAAAATAGAAAAATGATATTAGTTCAAAAAAAATGTTTTTCAGTCTATTTTGGTAACAAACGTGACAGAGCATCAGCATGCGGCATTTTAGAACCAGGGCAATGTTTTAATGTTATGTTGAATCTCTGCAAGGCGAAAACCCACCTTTGTAGTCGAGATGACTGAGGAGCACACTTGGTCAGATAAGGAAGGGGGTTATGATCAGTAAAAATGTGGATCTCGGATCCAAACACAAGGGTTTCAAACTTTTTCAAGCTCCAAACTATAGCAAATGCTTCCCGTTCAATTGTCGACCAAGATTGTTGGCTTTTGTTTAATTTTTGACTTGCATAAGCTATAGGGCACATTTTTCCATCAACAATCTGTGATAAACACGAGCCAATCCCGATTGAAGAGGCATCACAATAAATCACAAAGGGTTTGCTCATATTCGGAGTATGTAGAGTAGGAGCGTGTAGCAATGCTGATTTTAATTTTTCAAAAGCAACACTATGCATTTCACACCAAGGCAATACATCAGGGCTTCTTTTCTTTGTTAGTTCCGTTAATGGAAAGGCAATCTCGGCAAAATTCGCAATATAATCACGATAATAGTTGAACAGGCCAAGAGCACTACGTAGTTGTTTCTTGGTTTCAGGTACGGGCAAATGAGAGATCGTTTCTAACTTAGCTGGATCAGCTTGATGCTTTCCTGAGCCAATTATATGTCCCAGGTATGAAATTTCAGATTTCGCGAAAGCACACTTTGAAAGATTAACAGTGAATTGCAGCTCTTCCAATTTATCCAGCACCACATGAAGGTGTTCCAAGTGAGAGGGAATATCATTAGAGAATATAGCAATGTCATCAATATAAGCGCGGCAAAATTCTCTGTATGGCGACAATGCTTTGTTCATTTCCCTTTGAAAAGTTGCCGCTGCATTTTTCAGTCCAAAAGGCATTACCTTAAAACGATACTGAGCTCTATGGGTCTTAAAAGATGTATAATCCCGCGAATCTTCTTCCATGGGAAGCGAATAGTATCCCTTCAAAAGATCCAACACACTAATCACATTTGCCTGTCCTATAGAATATATTAATTCCGTTGCGTCTTCCATTGGGAAATCATCGGTTTTAGTCACTGCATTCAAAGCTCGATAATCCACACACATCCTGATAGATCCATCCTTCTTGTTTACACAGACTATAGGATAAGCTATGTCAGCTGAGCTCTCTTCGATTAGACCCAGTTTAAGGAGTTCTTCGATTTGGGAGTCTACTTGAGGTTTCAACGCTTCGGGAATCCTGTACACATAAGGTTTTTTCCTTTCTTTACCGTCTTCTAATTTTATCTTGTGATGACCAACCTTTGCAACTCTAACTTGTCCGGTAAATATTGAACGATGATTCCGCAATAAGTTCAGGATTTGACATTTCACTCCCTCAGAAAGATGTCGCAAATCCACTTGATTAAATATTTCCTTCCAGGAACATACATTTTTACAACTGGGAGATGAATAAATTTCTCCAAAGTCTGCATCATCTTCAAAGATCATGCCTACAGCATTAATTCTTGGATAGTATTTCCGAATTTTATTTGCATGACAATGCCGAATTTTTCCATCGCTAAGTTTTACTTTATATGAATGTGGAGGGCAATGCTCGATAACTTCTCCGGGACCAGTCCACCGGGCATACAATTTGTTCGATGAATCAGGTATTAATAAATAAACTTGGTCACCTGGCTTAAATTCCTTAGAAGCGGTTCGGCGGTTAAAATATTCTGCATATGCCTGCTGTTTACCAGAAGCGATGAGGGATGCTTCCTCGGCAGCTCTTTCTAAGTTTATTTTTTGCTCCTGTAAATAATCCACAACTGATTTCTCCATGTTTAACGGAATGGCAATATCACCACACCAGCTCGACTTTAGGACACTGAGAGGTCCTCTTGCTTCACGTCCATACATCAACTTGAATGGCGAAACACCCGTCGTACAGTTAAGAACTTCCCTGTACGCAAAAAGCATATACGCAATGTATTTATCCCAGTAACTCGGATCAGTTCTGATAATGTGATGAAGTGAATTTTTGAACACCCTATTAAATCTCTCTATAAGACCATTTCCAGCTGGATGGTTAGGCGTCGTAAATCTGGGAGCACAACCTAATCTTTTTATGAATTCCTGGGTTAACTTAGAAATAAAGTTCGTTCCATTGTCACTTGCAATATACCTTACTTGGGTATTCCAGTCCTCATAAATATCTCCAATAAAGCATCACACGTAGCTTTAGCCGTTAACGAACGAAGAGGGATAGCCTCCGGCCATCGAGAGTGCTGGTCCATTAGACATAATACATACTTATGCCGACGAGCAGAAGGAGGTTCAATGGGTCCTATTAGGTCTATATTTACTATCTCAAACGGCAATTCCGGACGGAGAACAGGAGTGATAGGAATTTTATCAATCATTTTTTCCGGACTCCTCAACTGGCATTCTTTGCAAGATTTACAAAAGTTTTTAATATCATCCGTCATATTTGGCCAATAAAAACTGTATTTAATTCTTTCACTCGTCTTTTTTAATCCCATATGGCATCCGAAAATTGATTCATGGGCTAATTTAAGAACTTGCTGTCTCTTACTTTTGGGCAAAACCAACTGATTCACTTTTTCGCCTAATATTTTATCCCAGTGGAATATTAATTCATCATTCATAAAAAAGTTTCCTTTTCCTAGAGATACATTTCTTCTTACCGACTGCAAAGTATCACATTTTTTCTGTTCTTTTTTCAATGCATTAATTTTGTTTTTCTTATCCAAAGAATCGCTTTCATTTCCGCTCGGTTGTTCTTCGCTCTGACTCACGCCACAACAAATCATAAATTCATCAAAGCTCTCTTCCATCGGCGCCTCCAACACAGACGGGTTTTGGCTGCTGCTGTGGTTTATGCTTTCCCCCAATAAGTTTAATACAGAGGGGGGAAGGATGAACTGCTCTTGAATTCTATCCGTGACAGCTGCAACTATCTCAATAGGCCTTGAAAATCCTTCGTTGTTTTTATCTTTTAATGATATTTGAAAACTCGAAAGAGTAGCGTTGATCCTTTCTCCAAATGCACTTGTTAAAATGATTTTTCCTTTTTCTTTTTGTTCACTTGACACATATTTTGAATTTAAAACTGGTATCATAGCTCCGGAGTCAACTAGGGTTTTCAGTTCTCTATTGTCCACACAAATATCAACGTATTGTAAAGGGTTGACATTTAAGCTTTTTTCACCATTAATTAATTCCGACTGAATTTTCGCTGTTAAAATGTCTTCCCGTTTCTTTTCTGCCGCAGATTCTCTAAACTGCGATTTTTTATGTCTATTTGGACAGTCTCTAGCAAAATGCGACAATCCACAAACGTAACAGTCTCTTGTTACTTTCCTTGAATTTGTAGTTTCGTTTTTATGAAAGCTTTTATTTCTGAATTCTCGTTGTTGCGGGGGTATATATTTCCGTTCCGAAAAATGTCTCTCTTCTCTTTCGTCGTAGGTTTGATGTTTAGAAAAGTTATTCTCTTGATATAATTCTTTCTTTTTCCTCACACTGTTCGATCGCACATTTTCATAATCATCTAATTTGCTTGCAGTTTCGTTTGGATTCGTGAATTGTGACCAAACATCAATAAAATGTTCTTTAATATCCGCTGGTACTTTCCGCTTTATCTGTTCTGTTATGATTAAACCCGACAAACTTTCAAAAGTAGTTACTTCTAATCCTTGAATCCATTGCTCAAAATAATTTTTAAGCTCGTAAGTAAAATCACACCAGGTAGTCTCCGGTCTTTTAAAATGAGTCATAAACTTTTGCCTGAATTTTTCCGGGCTGAGTTTAAATCGTTTCACTAACAAACTTTTGATATGGTCATAGTCCTTAACTTTCTCGATTGGCTCTCGAGCGATGAGTTGAGTTATATCCGTTGGTAATAATCCTAATAGATGAGACACGTAATCTTCTCGTTTTATTTGAGCCCACTCGGCTTGCCTCTCAAACAACAGCAAATATAAACTTATATCACTGTTCTTCTCATCAAATTTCTGCATCACGTGCCTGAGTTCTATCTTTGGAGTAGGTAATTCGAAATCCACTGGTAAACTGGAATATTGCAGCTTCAGTTTCTCAAGTTCGAATTCTCGTTCTTCTCGTACCTGTTTCTCCTGCAATTCCCGCTCTTCTTTAATTTTTCTTTCTTCAAAATCTCGTTCTTCTCGTACCTTTTTCTCCTGCAATTCCCGCTCTTCTTTAATTTTTCTTTCTTCAAATTCTCGTTCTTCTTGCTTTCATTTTTGATCTTCTCTCTCTTTTCTATCTTCTATGATAACTATCATTTGTTTCTTCACAAACTCTTCCTCGTAATTTTTACTTCCAGTAATTAATTTTTTTTAAATCCACAATTTTCATCTCTAATGAAACAGTTTCACCCAGCTCTTCCGCCAACAACTTCAAATCTTCTTTTTTCGCACTGCCTAGGAAGGCCATATCGATACCGAAAGCACACCTTTATCGAATAAAGTTCGATTCTAAATTCATCCAAAATAGCACTCGATTCTCAATCCTCTCGACTGTGCCAAATGTCGTGGCTGGTTCGTGAGTGCTTAGAAAAAAAAATAGTCAAATAGAAAAACTTAACAATTTTATTCCAGATTCGTTGGAGTTACTCTGCGCAGTAACTCCCTCGCTAAAAGCTAACACTCCAATGATCTCACTCTTTCCATTACACTGGCGCTAGTTGCCTAGCGCCATCTATGAACATTTATTTTGTTAACGCTTCGAAAATCCAATCACTACAGACATTAATGTTTTTAAATTCATGTTTGATGAGAACCATAAAAACATTGAATTTCGGAGTAATTACGTAATTATTGGGAAAAAAATTTAAATGCCAAAATACGTTGACGCTTAACATATAAAGCATTTAAACTATCCATAAATGTATCTGTCACAATAATAATAATTAAAAAAACATATTTTTATCGTACTTCTTGCTTATTTGTCAGAAAGAGAAGCATCTCATAGTCATGTGTCAATAATCTTCACGATTAGAATACTCGATTGTATATTAAACATTTACAACATTAAAATCCGCATATTTTATTTTTTTAAATATAAAATATACTTCTTTTCACTATTTGTTCTGATGGATGTATTTATTTTCTTTATTCTAATATTTCGAGTTTAATGGCTGGAGTATGCTCGATTGGTCAGTATCAGTTTGTACAAATTACTTATTTGAAGGGAACATTTAACTCTACATATAATAGGATTTTTATTTTCTTCTTTTTGCTTTTTTTTATTTATTTTTTTTGATGCTCATTTAATATATGTCAATCAGTTTTCACAACATCATGGATGAATATAATAAATTCCTTATTATAATTCAACATTACTGCTCAGCATATTTTGTTTGTCACTAACTATCATTTCAGCTGAATGGAAGATGAAAGGCCACTGAGCCTAGGTGCTTCCCAAGAACCCCCACATCATTGGTCACATATAATAGGTTTTGACCAGATAGTGTTGTCGACTCTGCTCTGAGAGGTTTGAGCCCATACCTGGGAAGCTTTACTCGAGGAAATTTTTGCATCTATTAAGGTTATGGGGTTAAAGGTTAATGGCAGTGACATGGACGAGATGGCGAAAGAACATATCCCAAATGATCGAAAAACTCGTGGAGATGCTATGGGATTAGAGGCTTATAGCTATGACATCGATGAGATGGTAAAAGAACATATCCCAAATGATCGAAGAACTCATGGAGATGCTATAGGATTAGAGGCTAATAGCAATGACATCGATGAGATGGCGAAAGAACA
>JAPMOQ010019071.1:95037-121394 GCA_026543055.1 Argiope trifasciata
TATATATATATATATATATATATATATATATATATATATATATATAAGACGGATAGACAGATAGATAACTGGACGACAAAGGTGGTAAATTTAAAGTAAAAGACGAAATACATCAAGAACGCTTGCATTACTACGCTTGAATTCTCTGAATTATTCATTCACAGTTTAAGTATGCTAAATATAGTTCTCAAATTAAAATCAATAAATTTTAAAAGAAAATGTAAAACAGAAATTCCATTCTAAAAAATTAAACCTAAACTTAATTATTACCATCACAAACGATTCTAATTGTTTTAAGAGAAGCTGATCATTTAAATGTACATTTCAAATGATTAATAGCACATAAGTCAATAAGAGAATTTAACAATTGATAACTTTCCTACTATTTGAAATTAAATCTGTTCAAAGCTTTTGAACTTCTGGGAATCAAATAAATAATTCATATACAAATGAAATAAATAATAAACCTGATATAGCTATAAAAATACATCTTATCTTATATATATATTATATATAATGATATATAATTGTGAAGAAAATAAACATCACTTTAAAAATTTCTTTAATGTTAAAGCAAGAGTTTCTCCTGCAGTGAAATAACAGATTTCTGACTTTATTTCTTTTAATAAAGAAATTAATGTTCTAAATTCATTTGCTCTCGAAATTTTATATTGACTTTTTAAAAAGGGACTTGAGACTTCAATTTTCAAAATTTACAACTTAAAATTGTTGAACAAAAATTAAATCAATCTCAGTAAAAAATTTGGAGGGAAAAGGTTGTTTCGAGATTTGCATTATCACAGGACCCCTGGAAGGTTTAAAATGGCCATGAATTCTTCTGAAATTAGAAATAATTACACTGCTTAAAATATGGTTAAAAAACGCATAGATAATCAGTAAAAATTTCAATAATGGTGTAGGTTTATATTGTTCAAGGGTAAATTACCAGAGCTTCATTTAATACTATTGTTAATGGCTTATTTTACATACAGGAACGATCTATAAAAAAAATTAAAGTTTCTGAAGAACATATACTGCATATATTAATGTAAATTTATTACTACGTACATTAATGTAAATATTTTTTTTAATTCTGTTTTATATTTTATCAATAGATTTGTAATTAGTGTTTAATAAATAGTGTCACTAGAAGAAAATTAAATTTGAATTCAAGCTAATATCACCTACAAATTTTCGCAGATAACAAGGATCAGTTGGCAAAATATTAATATACTTCTGATTTAGTAAGCTATTTATTTTATGCACCGTGTAATAACAATATTTCATAAATAAAATTCAAAGTCGTATAATGAACAAATAATTTATCTTTATCTGAGCAGATTTTTCATTTAAATGTAACAGCATTGAAATTAAATCTACAATGATAAACAGAAAAGTTTAAATTTGTAAAAGAAATATATAGCACGGAAAATTAACATTCGTAGTTGGAATCTTTTCTTACTGCTTACGTCATTTCAAGATTTTTTTATATAACTATTCCCATCTTACAAATAATTTCAATGCTTTTAACACCATTTAATTGTACTCCATACTTAAGAAACAATAATTTTTTTAAAGTTCCTATATTTAAGTAACATACATTGCAGTGTTCAAACTTACTAAATTAAACAAACGAATCAAGAAGAAATAAAATAAAAACTAATGAAACCAAAATTCTTTTGTTTAATGCAAATCGTTATATTCATGTAAAATAATTCATTTACCAAAATCTAGATTATTGTTCCAAAGTCGATATAGTATTTATATGAAAAAAATATCATTGGTCATTAATTTTTATCATATTTTTTGAATAAACTCCTTGAAAAGCAATTCATGCTTCATAAAAAACCAAGAGGAAAATATCGCATGAAATGGTATTAAACAACATTAAGTATTCGAAATTTTGTTAAGTATGTTAACTCTCGCCAAATCTGACACTTTTAGATAACGTTTAAAATGTTGCAGCCTCTTCAAAAACTCATCCTTTACAGTAACACAATCCCATTGTAAACGGGACCATTGATTGACAGTTTTATGGCTCGTACGCAAATGACTCGTACGAAAGAGTCATACAACCAAAGAAACATGCAAAACTTGTATTGTATCCGTCGTATCTTAATCTCCATTTAGTATATACCAGTTGACTCTTTCTTTGAAAGAACAAAAAGATCCAATGAACTTATTCCCGTACCGGTACGATGCTCCTACAACTTCGTGACAACGAAACCTAAATTTATTAGAGCCGCCGCCTCTGACTCACCATGAGAATCAAGGGCGGAAGATGCTAGAAGAATTATTTTCGCGAATTTGTCATCGAAAACTAGAACTTCACAAAGAAACGGTTTGGAGAGACACCACCGATGGAGGATTATAAATTATGATTTTTCTATAAAATATTGCACAAAAACTATTACTGCCCTTACTTTATCAAAGTTAAGAATGAATAAATACAGTTTTTCTTCATAATCTTGCAAACTAAATACTGCTGCTCTCTCAACGGAAATTCATTCAGATCAGTATGACATCGCCATTATAATTTAATACGACGGAAAAGGATTAAAATCTGATTCCTCCTGAAGGTTCAAAGCGTTGGATGAAAGTGACTCCTCACAGAAAAAAATTCCTGGCTTGAATCCTTGTCTGAAGAAGACAATTGAGAAAGTCCTCAGGTCGGATTAATTATATCTTGCCATCTGGTTCTTTGGCTTTAAACTTAATATTTATTCTAATCTGATTCATGTCTTTCATTTTCTTTACAATAACTTCTTTCATACACAAATATATTTAAACCTAAGAATATATTTGATTTTGGAAATAATTCATCAAAATAATCTGAAAGTGATAATTTCGAATCATTTCTGGAACTCGGGTTAAAAACAATCATTAGTTATCCTTAGTTCATACCTCTGATACAGAAATAAGCCTTCGGGATCATAATCTTTATTTTCATTTTAGCCCAATTGGTCCATAACAATATATTATTAGATTAAGGACTAAGAAAAAGGAAGGGATATCATAAGTAATTACCAAACGTGAAAGCCGATTTTAAATTTCATACATCGAATTTCAGAATTGAGGACATCTGACTCTAGACACGTTATTAAAGAAACGATACATTTCCAATATATTCATCGTTGAATCTACTTTAACTGTAACAGGAGTTACGAAATTTAAATCTCATCAACAACGTTTATGAAATGAAACAGCCAGATCAAAAGAGGATTCCAGTTTTTGCTCTTATTTAACAAGCAATATAAATTTTTGATGTCAAAATTTTATTTTAATTAAAAATTAATGGCTCGATTTCAGTGCTAACTTTGCAACATAGTCTTTTAAGGGGAGAACTACCCTTGCTTCTTTTATAAGAATGAAGAAAACGTGTATTTTCTATCATGTACTGAAAATTCAGATGAAAACAATGAAGCAAAAATAAAATTTACAGAAAATTCGGTTGACAGTTTTCGGCATCTGAGGCAAGCTGACAGATTAAACAAAAATAAGCTCATAAATGTATCGCCGTTTCAAAACAATGAAGAAAACCAGTCATTTTTATCGAAGGAAGACAAATGTAGAGCTTCTGCCGAGAGCTCCAACAATGTACAACTTTGGAATCGTAGTGACATTTCATATTTTAATCCCATTTCAGATGCTCAGAAGATTGAAATCGAAGCTAATAAAAATGCATCTGTTGCAATTTTTTCAGAAAATGTAGAATATTTTTACAGACCTCAAGCTGACCTGCCAGAAATGTAACAGAAAAGGATAGCTGCCACCGTCTGAAGTGGCGTTGACACAGAAAAGCGGAGAGAATTAGATATATCAGGTCTGATGCATGCTCAAGCTGAAGAATGCAAAATGCCAATTAAAGACATCAACTTGCAATTTGTTAATAGTGATGAAAGTAATTTCATATACCCTCCTGACTGTATAATCAACAAAACTGTTTCAGATGGTAATAGTATTTCAGCAACAGAGAATTCAAATGCGAATCGTGTTCTGCCACCAAGAAATCAGCAGCCGAAAAAGGGAAAAAGGCAAGGACCAGATTGTGAGATTGATGAGCATTCTGCAATAGAAGTGCACTCTCAGGATCGCAATAAAAAGAAAAAAATGGCCGCCTCCTTGAAGGAAACTGTCTCTACACAATTCTCTCAGAAATCAAATATGGACAGTCATTACATGCTCCACTCTGGTCAAATGCCTTATATGTGTGATGAAAATTTGTCCAGTAATGATAACTCATCGTTCATTATCGAACTCACACCGGAGAAAGACCTTTCGTATTCAACTCCTGTACAAAAGGTTTTACTTCAACGTATTACCTCCAGAAACATGTTATAACTCACACTGGCGGAAAGCCTTTTCTATGTGAAGTTTGTAAAAAAGGTTTCGCTTTAAAGAATGCTCTTAAAATACATGCTCGTATCCACAACTGAGAAAAACCTTACAAATGTCCAATTTGTGGAAAGGCTTTCACGAGCAGACAAAATTGCAATGGGCATCGGAGGAGAGAGCATGAGAGAAATTAACTTTTGATTTACAGAAATAATTATTTCGATCTTGTACGAAACTGTTTTACATTTTTAACCAAATCTAAAAATTTTTAACTGAAAATGTTTAAAATATGGATTTTACTGATTTGACGGAACCAACTTCCTCCTATAAAAACTATGAGAGAAATACTATTATATTAATTATTGACAATGAAAATATTTTTTCTGTGCAAATGCATTTATATACATATATCTTAACATAGTTTATATCTTTTTAATCTCATTGAAAATTTTATCCAATTTTCTGCTATCTTCCGATAAAAAATATGATTATTAGTTGTTTTGGTTTTAAGTCCTAATTAAATTAATTTTCAAAATTAATGATATTTACCATTTCATTTATAGTTTTTTAGAATATATGGGAAAATATTTAACTTGAACTTAGTGCCATTTTTAAATTGTGGTACAAATTACGGTATTTTAACTGAACAAAAATACGTAGGTTCTGTAAATAGCTGTTACAATTGAAAACAACATTTTGAACTGGTGTAAGCAATACTCTTCTTTAATTTGATATTTTATTAATTAGTAATATTTTCTGCAAATAGAAAGTTGAAGTAAAACGTAAAATCTCTTTTTATTATTAATGATGCATTTCACAAGAAGTATCTTTCCTCATATCACGAAGATCGTTTTTTTACAAGAAATAAATATATTTTTGTAAATAGAGTAGGAAACGTTTTTACAAAAGACTTCGGATTTCAATATCCTTGAGATATTTTTGAAGAAAAAAAATTATTTGCTATTACTAAAAAAATATTTGTTACCACTTGCTATAAAATAGATAAATTCATTGCTAGTTTTTTCCCGTGATTTATCTACTCTGTTTTAATATTGAATATAAATATTTTAGTTGATACAAGCGGAAAAATTATATTCCCAAATTTGACAAATGTACAGGGCCGCGGTGGCCTGGTGGTAAAGTCTCGGTTTCGGAACCGGAGGGTTTCAGGTTCGAGACTCGATTCCACTGAAGATCCGTCGTGTAAGGGGGTCTCTTGCACGTTAAATCTGTCAGGCCAAACGTCCTCCCGCTGGTGTGGAGAGGGGGGTGCCACTTCAGGTGTCGTCCTCGTCATCTGACCGTGGTTCAAAATGACGCGGTACGTCCCAAAATGGCCCTCGTGTAGCTTTAAACGGGACGTTAATCTAACTAAACTAAACTTGGCAAATGTACATTTTTATTTCTAGAAATTTGGAGCTCCGAATAATATTTTCGAAACACTTTTTTTGCTGTTTATTGAATTAAAAAACAAGCAACATTTTCGCGTCTTCCTTGAATAATCTTTGAAATCAAAAATTAATTTTATGCCGTACTAAAATTAGAAAAACAACCATTTGAATAATACAAGTTTTAGACGTATAACCACATTTTCCAATTTTAAAAAATTGAAATATACTATTAAAATTTTTTTAGCAAAATAATTCGACATTTTCCGGAGTTCTGGTGATCCGTTGGCGTCCATTTCTGGATTTAGCGGCACTCCCGAAATGAGTGAACCCAAAACAGAATCGAATGAAGGCCAGGAACGGGTCTGTGAAGATTAATTTAAAAGTGAGGGCGGAAGGCACGTTGAGTGGCAACAAGTGAGCGACCGTAAGAAAAGAAGCTCTCGATGGCGAAGGCCCGCTGTTCTCTATACAAGAGCATGATGGCAACCGACTAGAGGGAAAAACAAACTTGTAGACTTTCTCCTCCAATAGAGTCACTTATCACCCCTCTACCCACCACTCGGGAGTTTTTTTCAAATAAGTAAGTTTCTATGGCGCATCCTGTTTTAATAAAGATGTTGTATTATGATTCCGATTCTGATCACTACATGAATCAGAAAAGAAGTGAGATTCTTTCATATTTTCTGGGAATATGGTCACAAATTGCACAAATTTTTCTCAATATTTAAGCTAACATGTACTTTATGCCATGTACAACCACGTGCGTTGTTTGAAAAAGAGGCATAGGTTCGTATTGTTACAAACCTGCAATGTTGCTTCCCAGCACGAATAATTCCATTACAATATTGTTTTACTGTGAGGCCTGTTGGGTGCTGATCAGGTACCGAATCAGTGATCCCAGAGCTTGGAGATGAATTTGGCAACAAAATAGATATTGTTGGAAACTTCGAGAATTTTAGTGATCCAGTCAACAGAAACCGAGATAATCCTGATTGGTCCAGAAACTTCTCGGTCGCCTTCCGGGAACTAAAGACTGGCAGTCCCAAGCTGCAATGAATAGCGACCATAGTCGTAGTCAAGTAGCGACTTGTCGAGAAGATAACGAAGCAATGGTGGTACGTTGGCGAAGTGCAAACATAGAAAGCACTTCAAGCGAGTGCTGAAATGAACTGTGCACCGAGTCTTTGTGCTTGTTGTGGAAGCAGCATCGAGTCCAGTGAACAGCCAGTCATGTAGTAGTAAATAGGCAGCTGGATAAAGCTAAAGCGAGGAGACGGTGCAGAATTGCAGCCGTTTGAAGAGACCTACTTGAAAGTAGGTGAAATTACGAAGATTCCGTCTCCTGCTGAATTCTGTGTAACTTCTTTGTATGCTGTGGATGTTATTATAATCGATTACGACTTGTTGGCTACTGTTTGTTGAAGTACGCTGTTGTATATCGACATGTCTTTGTCTCGGCTGTATATGTTTGTCATCAACTTTATATTCGTCTCTTCGTGTGTAATAAAACCCATCGTCTTTTGTTATTAAAGGAGTGTTTATTTCTACATCGACCATCAAATCGGAAAAGAGCCAGACGGACGAGGAAATAAATATGTAGCAATATATCGTTAAATTAAAACAGAAAAAAAATTCTGCTGTAAATTTTCCGTATTACGATGAAAGCTGAAGAATATTTTGGAAATCTAATGGCATATAATTAAATTTTTACAATCTCTCTCTCTCTCTCTCTTTGTTAGGTAACTTAAAAGTTTTCTTTTTTACCTTGTTTGTCTCTCTTGATATGCTTTTTGCAGCTCTTCATTGTGATGCCATAGGTATTTATTAAATTCTGTGCATAGATCCATCATCCACACTTTATACGTTGCCTCTCCTACTGTGTCATCAATGGTTTTTTATCATTTGACAAACGACGTCTACTTTCAAAGGTTGCCGAAAGTAATTATTACACCATTTTCACCAGTCAAATGAAATGACTAAGATCTTTCAATGATTAAATCAAATTTGTTAGTTATTAAGTTGAGTTAATGACTTTCACCTGATGATATAGCAATTTAAAAGATTTGGAGAAATACAGTCGTTTTTGTAAGTTAATATCTGCAGTGTCACACAAGGTATGCCACGTCTAACATTTACAGATTCGGATAGAATACGTTAAGACCAGTATTTGGATGGATAACAAATGTTGTCCCCGAATATAGCATCATAGTCTAATTAAGATGTGAAACTTATGTTATAAAAACTTCAAGCAGTGGGAGAAAGAAAAAACGAAGTGAGCATCAATGTGCATTGGGAACCTTCAAAACAACAGATTCCCGCCAAAAAATTATCCTTATACATAATATTTTTATCGAATATTTATGAGGTAATATGTCGAGGAAAATATTCATAATTCTTTCCAACATCTTCTAAAATAATGTTAAATTGAACATTTCTCCATTTCTATGATAAATAACAAGCTCAAAATTTACAATAAAACACAAAAACTATCATTACATTCTAAATTTTAATTTTTTTAAATCTGAATGTTACCTTTATATTCGAAATTTGAAGAAAAATTTACAAGAACAATGCAAAATGCTTTAATATAAAGTGCACAGCTGAAGCAGGAAACCATGTTATATAAATTCCATAATTGAAACACGTTCGTACAAAGTCATACTTCAACACATTAGATTGTATATTTCTAATAATAAATCAAATCTTTAAAAATTTAAGAGAGTACAAAATGACACAGAAGAAAACTTATACAAGTTATAGCCACACATAAAAGTAAAAAGGAATTAATTTAATTTACAATACTTTTCAAATAAAATACAAATTTTTATTGGAAACATTTTGATGCATATGTATAAAGCATCTTCACATTAATAAACCCAAAAGGAAATCTGGGACCACAACAAAATGCAGGTGTTTACTTCGCCACTGATGTTGATAAACTTCAACCATGAATATCTGCAGAATTTCAAAGTCTGATATTTTAGATGCTGAAAGTTGAATTATCATATCGCCTCGATATTGTTAGTATTTTTAGAAGTGCTTCTAATGAATATTTATAACTGTATCGTTTAGATTTCTAACTGCTATTTCTAATTTCGGTTGAACAATAAGATATGCTGTTTTGCTTTCTTCAATATTCCTGCAAAACTGGGATATTTATATAAGCATGAGAATTAACCTATATGATAACAATAAATATGTATTACGCACATTGTAATACAAAATCTAATTTTAGAAAAGATTGTTTTAACATATTTGAGCAAAATAATCCCCGTTTTATGAAATCCTTATTATAAATCTTTATTACTATAAAATCATTGTTATAAATCGTTCTCTTTAAGACGAGATGAAATTCTCCCACTAACAAGAGCTTTATTGAATTTCAGGGACGTATAATTCATTCATTCTCTACGATATGCTTTAGTAAATGTTTAAAAATAATAATAATGAGAATATTTTAAATTGACTAAGTCACATTCGAACAGTTTCTCTTTCGTATGCATTTGTAAGTGTATTTTTAAATCCCAGTTCTTGGAAAATATTTCTTGCAAAACTCTCATGCAAGCAATTCTGCTTGAGTATGCAACTGTAAATGTTTTTTGAAATTTGCATTGTATGAAAAGAGTTTGTTACAAATATCACATGTATACGGTGTTTCTTTAGTGTGCGTACGTAAATGAATTTTGCAACTCCCCTTATCTGAAAAGGATTTGTTACAATATTCACATGTATACGGTTTCTCTCCTGTATGCGTCCGCAAATGTCTTTTCCAATTCCGCTTATCTGAAAAGGAATTGCTACAAAATTCACATGTATACGGTTTCTCTCCCGTATGCGTGCGTAAATGTCCTTTTAAAGTCTCCTTAACCAAAAATGTTTTGTCACAAAATTCGCATGCATATGGTTTCTCTCCATTATGCTTACGTAAATGCACTTTTAAATTGTCTTTCCGAGAATAGGTTTTCTTGCAAAACTCGCATGGAAACAGTTTCTTTTCAGTATGCGTCAATAAATGCCTTTTCCAGCTCCACATGTCCGATAAAGAACTGTTACAAAATTCACAAGCATACAGTTTCTCTCCCGTATGAGTAAGCAAATGTCTTTTTAAACTCACCAAAGCCGAAAAGGATTTGTTACAAATGTCACATGTATATGGTTTCTCTCCAGTATGCGACCGTAAATGTACGTGTAATTGCCTGTTATGGGAAAAGGCTTTCTTGCAAAACTCGCATGGAAACAATTTCTCTTGTGAATGCGTCACTAAATGTCTTTTCCAATTCCGCTTATCCGAAAAGGACTTGCTACAAAATTCACATGCATAGGGTTTCTCTCCCGTATGCGTACGTAAATGATCCTTCAAATTACAATTCTGTGAAAAGGCTTTCATGCAAAACTCGCATTTAAATATTTTCGCTCGTTTATGCAGCCGTAAATGTCTTTTCAAATCGGAAACCATTGCAAATACTTCATTACAGAAGTTGCAAGCGTTGGTTTCCACATTTGTATGCGACATTAAATGAATTTTTAAATGTGCCCCGTTGAAAAGAAAGAAAAAAACTTTACTTCTAATATCACATGTATGAGGTTTTTGTTTCTTGTTAAACGTTTCTTTAAATTCAAAAGCTGATAGAAGATCAAAAAATTTGCAAATGGTTTTTTCACTAAGTGGTCAATGAGAAAATTACGTTTTAAAAAAATTTCTTTCTACATGTCACAAGAATGAGGCACTTCTTCAATTCCTGTTTGCCAGTAAAATTTTCACAACGACTGTAAGTTAATTGCCTCTATCTATATAAGGAAAAAATAAATTTTATATTTCATTAGATGAATCAAAAGGGGGAAACTTTGAATGTTATTTTTGGAAGAATATTTTGTAACATGGGTCAAAAGTATAAAACTATTCTCTTTTTTTTTTGTATGTGAGTAACAATACTGACACATATAAACTAATAAAAAAAAATTATAGCGTGATTAAAATGTTTTAAACAGATGGTGAATTTATTCTTTCACTTTTCTCGATTCCATGTGTTGACGCTGAGACTGATTGTCTTTGAAAAGTCACGTTTTTCTTGTTGTTGCCACTTTTACTCAGAAAGATGGGATGATTTATGGGCTTTTCTCATTAACATGTCATTAAATTCGCACCAACACAATCTTAGAATCTAAAAAGAGAGAGAGAGAGCAAATGCAGTATTATCTTTAAAGCTTCTGGAAACAACAAAAAATAATATATTAGGTATTTCTTTCTTAATTAACTAGTCATTTGTTTAATTATAACAAAAATCTGTAGAAGCAAATGGCTATTCGACTTGATTTAGTAATATCAACATAAATTTTGAGAAATGAATTACATTAGAGTCTCGAGAAATTTATTCTCGGATCTTAATTGTAATCTGGCACACTCGTTAAATGAAACAATTTTTTCCATTAGATTCTATATAAAATTGAACAATGCGTCCTATTCTGGAAAAAAAAACCAATAATAAAGTTGTTTACTCTGAATGTCTTTTTTTAAAAATATATATATATATTTAAAGACGTTTTTCTTTACTTTACACTTCAAAATTTGGTATAAAT
The DNA here is from genome assembly GCA_026543055.1 of Argiope trifasciata. Taxonomy (NCBI): domain Eukaryota; kingdom Metazoa; phylum Arthropoda; class Arachnida; order Araneae; family Araneidae; genus Argiope; species Argiope trifasciata. Next base: position 106,341 of record JAPMOQ010019071.1, read on the forward strand.
GCTATAGAGCATAATAATTAGATGAATATGCAGTGCACTCAGCTATGAATTATGCTTCTAGTATCTTCTAAAAATTTCAAAAGTGCTGTACTCCATATAAATGAAATTTGATATGGGCCTTGGAACATACTACTTAGTATCTTCCAGCACAAAATCTAAAATATAATTTCAATCATATTTTCATAAAATTTTGTCAACAGAAAATCAGTCTAACTGCATCAATAATGGTAAAAAGAACATTCTAAAATGCAAAATTAGATGGTTGAAAATAAAAATTGTTTTACTATCAAAACAATTTATCAATTTGGTCTGACAGCTTATATGCTTACAAATATGAAAGCTGGATGTATGAAAAGTCATATTTAAACTACAGTAAATATTTAAATATGACATGAAAGGTTGGTAGCAGATTGTAATCAAAATTATTTTTACTTTCGTAATTACTTTACTTCCTAATTATTTCCATTCTGCTAAGTAACTTTCCTCAGTAACTCAAAAACAAATCATTCTTACATGAAACTCAATGAATCAATCATACATCAAAAATAAAACAAATGTTAATTCATTAAAAATATTTTTATTATGAATGGACAGTTCCTTTAAACAAAAGATATTAATCATTATGTTAATAATACAATTGAAAAAAATTTACATTTTGTAAGAATATAACTTACTCAACAAATGATAAGATGGATACATTTTTAACATAAAGCTTTTAAGTGCTATCTTTTCAGTAATGTATCAGTGAGCAGCAAATCTGGAAAAAATAATGACATATTAGTTGAGAAAAATGTTGCGCATCCATACAGGATCCAATAATATCAGGATTTGTCAAATTGGATGTCAAAACTAACAAGCAAGCATTAAAAATCAAGGAGAAATGTACAGAACAAGTATTTAAACTTTATCGCTAAATGATTTTTTTTTAAGTAGCTTTACAAAAAAATATCATGGCAATTGTTTCAAGAAAACTAGAAGTTTCTAAAAGTTCCTTTGCCTTCTCCATATTTACAATGTATTCCACTGAAGGAATAGCATCAGCTAGCAAAGTTAAAGAAAACAAAGAAAATTTTCAAGGAACTACTTTGATATACACCCCCAAATCGGAAATTTGGCGACTTTTTTTCTCGCCAAGCAAAGTATTTGTTTTTGGCGCCTCTTTTTTCTCGTCAAGATAATACAATGAATACATAAAAAATACAAATAAATGTCACTGAATAACAGATTATACACAATTTAGAAAACCGGAAAGCTAAAAAAAGCTAAATTGGCAACACCAAAATAAGAAGCTAAATTGGCAACTCCAAAATAAGAAACAGCAACCCTAAATAGTCCGTAGGGAGTGCCAGATTTGGCACGTTAATTTTTGGGGGTGTATATCAAAGTTGTACCATTTTCAATAAAATGAAAAAGTTCATTGCCAAAGAATTAAAAGAATTCTTTACTTATTCATTAAATGAGCAAGATCTGCAGGATTTTTAAGAGATCTGCAACAATACAGGGTTTTTTTTCTTTTATTTTACACATTATGAATATTATCATTATTTATTTTTGTTTCTCACAGCAGCTGAGGCTTTTAAGAAAATATTGTCGTTAGCATAAAACATTACTCTAATTTGTGAAGCACAATTCATGTACATATTCTTGCATATTTTTTCAAAAGAATTATTGGCAGAATGCTCATGTGTGACCCAGATATTTCGGTTTTCTATGAATAAGCAAGTTCGTAATTCATTAGTATTAGTTCAATTGATATATCATACTTTCATTAAAATTATTGTAAAAATTTCATTTCAAGATGATTTCATTTATGAAATCATTCTCTTATCATGGAATTTTTTTATTGGATCTTAAAAGATTAGACAAAACAGCTTTAATCATACAAATTATTTTGAAATAAATTTAAATAAGTTTTTAATAATAAATTAAACTAAGGAATTATATATTTTTTAATTTATATGCAACGACGAATTTTTGATAAAACAAAATATTTTAATTTAATTCAAACACAGTGATAGTATTTATTTCACATTAGTCTATGTTTTGATCATGAATACAAGAGATGATTTAGTAGAAATAATTTGTGCAGTTTTTAATTAATGAATATATTAATTTAATATCAATAACTCATAACCCGCAAATTATCATTATACAAAGTTATCAATTAAATTTACAATGCATCTATTTATGTATTGAAAAATGGATTACTTGAATTAAACCTACACACCTGCTAAGTGTAATAATAGTACTTTACAAAATCAACATTTTCCTTTTTTACTTTAACAACAGAAGCAGCTGCATGGAATGATATAAGTTATTGACTAACAAAACATTTATGCTACAACAAATAAAAATAACAAAGAATATTCTTTAAATACTTAATAAAAAGAAAGATTCATATATATTTTACACATTTCATACACATTTATCTTAAATATCTTTATTTGTATTTTTTTTTTTTTTTATTTCAGTAGGCTATCAATATAACCAGTATATTTAACTATGACATTTATTAAATAATGGTGGAAAAGTCAAAACTCATGAACTATAGCACTGAAATGCACTAACCTATAAAGATACTTCTAAACTAAGAAAATAAGTATCCGTTAAGACAGTTTATACAAAATTTATAAGAAGAAAATCTTATCTGCCAACAAATTGCCAATCTTTTATCAGTAATTAATGAGTTCATAAATTTTGTTCTATTTAACTATAAACAAACTAAGTTCTAATATTTTAATACTACTTTAGAGTACTTACTTTCTATTTTCTAATGACATATGTAAATTTTTCTCAAAACCACTTTTTAATAGCAAGTATAGTTTGAAATTAAGTCTGTGAATAGAGTTTGCATTAGAACAAGATATTTTCACTCCAAACTTTACTTTTGTACAGGAATAAATTTATTTTTGAACAACATAAGACAGAGTTTGATGAGGCTATTTACATAATGAGGATAGAAACTGATCAGAGTATTTACAGAAGACTGAAATTATTCTAATGATCCACACATCTAAGAGACAAAGTAACATAACATAAAAAATTCCACAAACACAACATATTCCACTTAAATTTGTAAACTGGATTGCCTGATTCCAAGCTGGAATAAGATGTGATGCAAACTGTAAAATAAAAATAAACAGGAAATTGAAAACTTATTAAGAGTTGCAACATAGGAGATATTTAGAGAATTTGACTGAAAGTTACACAATTTTATCTTAAAATATAAATATTTCTGGCTTTCCTGAAATCAAAATATTATTCATTTCTATAGCTAAACGAAAATGAAATAAAGATAGCAGGTCACACAGTGTGAATATATAACAAATAATGCAATACAAATGAAATATACAATTTTTCAAAATTAAATTTTGTTTAAAAATAATTAAACATTTGAATATCTCACTAATGGGCAATTGGTATGAAATAAGGATGGCTTAACTACCCATAAAAACCATTTAATTTATTTAAAATATTTATAAGAAACTCACTGCTTGCAACTGTCCTGTGTATCTTGTTACTCATTGAAAGAATGAACAAATTCAAGAGACTGCAAACCCATACCTTTACAGTTCAAGTTATTTACAATTGTGCTAAATAAAGAAACAATATGAGGTAGTGTACGGCAATATTTCATAAAGCAGCACTTATTCCATTGGCACAATAATTTGAAACACATACAGCATTAAATTTTAACTATATCATTTAAAGAAATGATAAAGAGAGAAGTCTTCAAATTCTATGTTAAATAAAATTTCAAAAAGACCACTTAAATTAATGATAATGATAAAAAAAACGATATTTAGAAATTCAAATTTCCGATCATAACAGAAATCATTTATCATCCAGAGACTTTATTGACCAAAAGATAAAAAAACAGCCTGATGTTAGTTAGATTTTATGATAGTGAAAGAAATGTAAAACAGTCTACAAAATAAATAAAAAATGTTCTGCTCTCTGTCACTTCATTATCTTCCAATGTACTAGAGTTTATACAAAAACCGGTTTTGTAATTCCATATTTTTAAAAAACCAATTTCCGCCTGATTTCGAACTTTTGTCCCAGAGTTCACACGAGGCCTTTTATTGTCCGCAAACATTGTCTCTCTGCTGTTGTCCCGGCATTGTCCCCGTGTGAACACTTGAGACAACGCGGACAACGTTTGTCCCGACGGGACAATCATTTGCTATTGTCCCGTTGTGGTCACGTGATTTTCCGGAAGTAGGCGTGATCTCCTATTGCGGGCAATAATAAGCCTCGTCTGAACTCACCTTTAATGTGCAAGCATGCGCATGAAAAAATCCGGTAAGATTGGCGAACTAGCTGGTCGCCAAAGATGGCTAGTATAATAATATGTTTAATATTCGCATTGAGCTGTGTACATCAAATTTAAATGGAGGTTTTATAACTAGAGTTTCTTATAAGTAAAATTGTTTAACGTGCATCCGTTTTTCCCTTGTTGCATATAAATATTACTAATACTTGATAAAAAATAGTATGGTAATTCCAAAGAATCTATTTAAACTTTCTTTTGTATATTTGAATTAAACCTTTCTTAATCAGTTATACTATATAAAGATACCGAATTTTCCTTTCGAGTTAATGTTTCTATAATTTATTTTTTATTTAATAATTTTTTACGATGCTTTTGAGTTTGCTGTTTCGCGTAAATTTTAATATAGTTAATGTTTTGATAGCCATAGATAAAAATGGAACTCTTTTTTTTTATACAACTATGTCGAATGAATTTTATTTCAATAACCGCTAAATCACGTTTGCTAAATGTTCAGGCTTTGGGGCTGGCGTTCTGTCTTGTAAATCATGTTAACGTATAGGTATGTTCCCTTTAATGATATATGGATAAATACGTCTTGTTAAAATGCTGATAAATAAAGTAAAATGTTAATACAATATCCATATCTACCATTATGAAAAAAAATATGTGAATTGGAAAGAAAAAAAAAAGATGACTAATGTGAGATGACTTTTGTGAGCATTTAGCTCACAAAAGTTAGAATAAATTTCTTAAAAATAACTCTTTACATTTAAAAAACAAATACAGGAGAAATCGAATTAAGAACATGTGTATTGTTTTTGAATAAATCATTCTGGAATAATAATTTCATGAATTCACATTTTCTAGTTAAAAACTTTTATTTAAAAATGCTTTTATTCAAATTTTATATAAAACACCACTTTTATAAGTAATGCCATGCATTCCATGCATAAAACTCTAATTATAAAAAAAAACGATAAAAACAACGAAAAAAAAATGGTAACAATGATAGAAAAAAAAGGCTGATATGAATTATTAGTAGCAACTATGATAACGGTTTGAGTTTGTTTCAATAACAAAATATATATTATTGCAAAATGCATTTAAAAGATATTTTTTAAGTATATTAAAAACAGTAAGAAAAGTTGTATGGTAAAAAATTTGGTATAGTTAGAAAGGTAATTTAAAAAAAAAAACGTTTATGATGCTATAAAAACTGTTTTTCCATTGAAATTTTTTTTTAAAGTTATCTCGAATAAAGACCAATATTTCGCCTAATTTTCAATTAATTAAAATTCTAATGTTAAAAAAAATTCATCGCTCTGAAAAGAACATTTTTACCCACCACAAGTGTATGTTAAACAAATTTAATTTGCGTTTGAAAGCCAGTAACATACCACAGGGCAAAAGCATGCTCATGTCCCGAAGATGTTATCTGTCTTATTAAGATATCACCACAGTCTTATACTCGAGGATGTGTTTGATATTGTCGCCACTAAACGCCTTTTTTTATTTACTTTATTGTTCTTGTAATTAAGAGAAAAGAATAACATAATGGTAGATTAAAATGAAACCTAAAATATTATTATACTACAATATTTCGAATTAGTTTGGTATTTACTTTTTGTATAATTATTGTGATAACCCATGAGTAGTCCTGCCGATACTGCTAAGTTCATTGGTGGCCGGGAGGTCGGCTGTATGCAAGAAGAAATGGTTTTAGTAGTCTGTGAAAAGAGAACAGTTGTAGTAGTCTGAAAAGAGAGTAGTTATAGTAGTAAGTTATAAGTAGTCTATAGAAAATATAAGGATCTCTTTAATATGCTGCAAAAGACATTTTTTCCCCTCTAATCTGTTTTCTCCTTGCAACTAACAAAAGTGCTCAAGATTAATTACAAGGTGTCATTGATACCAGATAAGATCAATGAAGTAATCGTTGGAAGAAGTAATAGGATTTGATCAAACAAGATTAAAGCATAATGACTAAAAATCTGCTATTTTAGATATCCTCTTTCCGAAAACTAAGAGAACTACTCCATTGCAGGCTCCTTTCTGGTTTTTTCATGTCATTTTTAAACTATCCTTTTATTAATGGCACTTGAAATAGCCATAATAATAGTTTTTGATGCAAGTCGAAATGAATTTTTTTTATTTCTTAAGACTTGAAGGAAATTGAACTGGAAGAATTTACAGATTTTTGATAAGATCTTTTATCATAGAGCTTATGGTGGGTTTAAAGGGATTTACACATCCCAGTTTATTTTCATTAAATATCTAAAAGCAAGTTTTCATTGAACAAATGTAGATTATTAAAGAAAAGTAATTATTTAGAAATTTATGGAACAATTAACGGTCCATACTACACATTCAACATTAATATAACAATACAAACGCATACCAGACCGTTGAACATATAAGTCAGTAAATGTTATTTTAGAATCAGTCAGTAAATGTTAATTTTAGATTTTAAGTGGAGTCGGAGCATAACTAAGTAGGTACTTCATGTATGACAAGAATATAGCCCAAAGAGGAACACGAGCTCTAATGTTAGCTAAAACAATTTAATATATTAAGAACGCGTTCCTCTGATATGCACTGTTTTGTTTCACATTGAAAAAACATTTACGTTATAAGGATGATTATCGTTAGACTTAGACTTTGAAAGTAAAATCAAAATAATTAGAGATGTACCATCCGTTTTTGGTGATGAGCTGGTTTGTTCATCATACCTTTAGTATCACTTTAATCATGTCAATTAAAGTATTTGCAATCAATTTAATTTTTGTTCATTGCACTGATTGCAAGAAAAGAACAAGTTGTATTTAGTTGTGAATTATGAGAAATACTGTTTTTCAGCTTTTTATGAGAATCACAGTTTAAGCAAACTAATATATAAATAATTAAATAACCTTTGGAAAGAATTATCTTTTAGTTGATAGCAATACTATTAAATGATTGAGCTAAGAAATAATATATTAAAACTAACAAAAACTCCATTTTTAATATTACTTTTTATTCAATGCTAAAAAAAGCCATAAAAAACTGGTAAAGATAGAAAAATAAACTGCTTTTTATTAGAAAGAAAAAAAAACACGATGTTGCTCCATTTATGTTTAATACCTAATTTTTAATTTTATGTTAACCTAAAATAAATGAAATAAATAAAACATTAATAACCAAAATGAAAATAATAAAGTAGACTTGAATCTTCATTCAAAATATTATAGAAAGCCATGGTTGCAATTGTCATTGTTTAGTTTTATATTTAAAAAAATTAAAATAACAATAATATGCTCATAAAGTATTTAATATCACTGCAATATACTCATATAGTATAGTTTATACTCATATAGTAAAGTATAGTTTACTAAACCAATGGGAAATATTTTTTAAAAACGTGCTTTAAAAGTATTTTTAAAAATATTAAGATCAAACAAGAAAAATATTGGATGGAATTTTTAAAAAGTTAACTGAAAATCTAATTTTTTTAAAAAAATTTTAAAATGAGGCAAACATGCTTCTGGCTAGTAATATGATTCAAAATTATCAAAGAAAATTCTTCAATTTCGTGAATTTTTTATTAAAATTTTAGTTTAATTTTTGAGACACCACTTCTTAATATTGCTATCCAAGAAGTAGCCAACTAGTAGCCAAATATGGAACTTCTCAAGTACAACAGTCTACCTCGAAAGACTCATTAAAATCTTTTTAAATAGCAAAACATTTTCGAAAGCTATTGCAGTAAAACATCAAACTTTTCCCGCTGTTTTTAAATAATAAAAATTAAAAACTGCTGTAACAAACTTTACACTTTCCCAACCTCCAAAGCATATTTATTTTCCTCTGCAGACACATATACATTTTCTCTTTTATTAGAAAAGAATTTGTACATAGTGAAATATTTAAACACATAATATATGGAGAATCCTTGCAACCAAGTGTTACTTCGAATCACAATAACATAAAAGCATTTATTTATAAAAAAATTTGCATCAAATTACTTCCTATTATTTTCAACAATTGGAGATGTATTCTTTCAAATGAAAAATAACTATACAATGATAATAAAAACATTAATATTTTTAATGAAATATTTAATAAATAATAATTTTTAGCATATGACTTTAAAATTTTCTCTATAAATAAATACATTTTAATAATAATAATAAGTTTATTTACATTAAATTTAATTTCATATTAAAAAATTATCACATAAATTTCTGAGCAAATGTAAAAGAAACGAGTTGACAAAAAGAAAAGAGTAAAATTTCAGAAAGAGTAAAATAAACAGTTTGATTATTCAAAGTTATAGTAGAATAAAATAGTAAACAAAATCGATAATAGAAAATGGAAAAGATTGGAATAATTTGCCATAAATATGCTAGTTTGCCAAATCTTAATATAGATAGTTTTATAGAAAACTATCTATAGTCTTATAGATAGTTTTTATTAGCGCCTATAGATGGCTGCACATTGCTAGCGTCGTCTACAGGCACTAATAGGTGCATGGCTAGACCCTCAATGCGTCCTTCGATTAACGCTATGCGAAAACACATGCTCTACAATTCAGAAGCGTCTAGGGGCTGGAAAAAAATTTTGCTCCGAGGGAAAAAGAGGGGAAATTTTGAGCGGGAAAAATATTCCGATTATATGCTCATTACGCCTATTCTCAATGGTTGAAATGGTTGTGTGTAGGTTTTTTGGGAGCTGAAAGATTGTTTTTAACGCATTTCAAATTTATTTATTAATAAATGCAACTATAGCGTGCATATAAAAAGTATCTTTCAATCATTTACGAATTTAATTATTTTATGAAATATTGTTTAATATGTTTGTAAGAATTGCAAGCTGCACAGGATTCAAATATTTTGAATCCTGTACAGCTCATACTTTTCTGTTTGTGAACCTGTTTATATCATTTAAGAAGTTATAGGGCTCAATCCCAGTGAACGGTGCGCTCTGTCTTGGCGATTTTTTTGGCGCAATTTCTCGGGCGATAATTATTTCCTCCTTGGCAACTTCACCCTTCCTCTCCCGTTAAAATATGGTAACCTCGTAATTTGCGATGTGATGTCATGATGATGTAATTCTTGTTTCATCCAATTATATTCAAAGTTGTAGGAAGTAAGACTAGCGTCTCAATCCCAACGTTTATCCCTACGGGAAGGACGAGTCCATCGCAAACCGTACTTTCTTAGGTAGGGACGTTGAATCGAGAGGGGCAGCAGGGATAACGTTGTGTTTTAAATGTTGAGTTGTAGCTCAACACTTATCCCGGTTGAGATGAATCGTTATTTGCGTTGTCGTTATTTTAGCATGTAATTATGGATATAGTTTACCCCTCTTTGAATATCTTTAAAAAATTGACTATTTCTTATACTTGGAAATGTTTTGCATTTCGTAAACGGATCATATATAATTTTTAGAAATGTATTAAATACAAAATGAATGATGAAGTAATATGGTATTGATATTTAAGTTTCCTAATTTGTAAATAAAACAAATCTTAATCTATCTTTATCATGTTGATTTTTTTTTGACATTATATTACTTTTGTGTTTTATAATTTTAAGTAAATGCATGTTAAATTGTTGTAAGGATAATAAATTAAGGAATGAAATAACTTATTGAATTTAAGTAACCTGTTTTATGAGTAAAAGACTTATAACCAAAATTTAATGACTAGGCCATCTTTATTATTTAAAAAAATAAGTAAAAAAAACTTGTATATAAATTTAGAAACATAGTTTTATAAAGTGTTCACTGTGAAAACAACTTCATCTCAAAGTTTATTTCCTTCTCTAATCATAGTGTTAAAATAGATATGGTAAGTTAAGTAGGCATATATTGTAATATTCATTGTAAATCAAGACAAACCTTTATTCAATAAATAATTTTCTTATATGAATTCTCATTTTATTAATGTTTAATTGAGAATTACTTTGTTATATTATATTGTAAATATCAAAATTTTTTGTTACTACAAGTTATTCTCCTCTTGACAAATAAAACAAAGTGAGTTTTATTACTTAATGGATAAATCTTGATATATGAGTCATAAAAACCTTGATGAACCTTTTTAATGCATGAAATAAAACTAAATTTCAATTCATGTTTCATTGATAATTTAAATTCATTTATAACAAATTACATTTAATTTATTACACAATTATAAATATGCTTAAAATATTTTCATTTGATGAAGTATTTTATTAGTTCAATTAGTATTACTTGAAAATAACATCTGTTAACAATTTAAAGTTGCAAAAAATGGTATTTTATAATATTTTTTTAATATAGAACTATTTCAATTTTCTTAAGACTAGTGCAAGATTGTATTCAGTTACATAAACGTATTAAGATATAATTCATACGAATGTTTCGGAGGATATAAGTTTTTTTAATACTGTTTATATTAAAATTAAGGTTAATTTTTTGAAAATAAGATGTTGCAAAAATAATTTGAACTATAATATTTTTGGAAGTTATTGGAAAAAAAAAACTATAATTTAATTACATTTTAAAAACCCCAGGATTGGTCCCCAAAAAACTTTCTTGCATAATCTGTAATAAAGTTGTTACCTATGAGATTGATTTGCATGGTATTTATGTACAATATAACTATTGTATGTAATTCAACATATACTATATTAAATTTTAACTTGTTATCTAGCATTACTATGGAATCTATTGTGTCTCCTCAGCAAGTTATTTAGAGATTAAATTGGTAAATAGATTTTTTGAGATCCAATTTTTTTTTTTTTTTTTTTTTCAAATTTTATATAATTGTACTATGCCTATAACCAACCTGTAGATGTAAACAATAAGCTGAGCAAGTTTCATAGCAACCAGATGAATGGCTGAGGAAGGCGTAACAGACATGCAGACAAACATTCATTTTTATTTATATAGATAAAATATGAATAAATCTGTTCATGGCAATATCTTTCAATTATTATTCAGTGACAGAAAATCCTATTTGCAGTATTTGGGAATGAAGTAATTGTGCCATCTTACTTTTGTAAATAATTACAATACATATTAATTTATTTGAATAATTTTGGTTGGTTTCATTATGAGAATCATAAAATAATAATAATGAATATATTCCTTATCATGAACAGGTTTTATATGATTTGTCAAAATTTTCCTCACCTAAATCTTAATGCTTCTCTTATTAAAATGATAGTGCAAGTTAACACATTCCTAAAGTTTTTACTACTTTGACAACAAAAGAGTGACAAAACGAAATTCTCATGTTAATGTTTATCAAACAATATACAAAGATATCCTTACAAAATATGTAATCATGATAAAAATAAAAAATGACTTTGGCAAGTTCGTATGAATCACAAAGAAAACAAAGCTAAATTTAGAAGAGCCTACAGAAGCAAACTGTTTTTTGAGATGCAATCTATTTAACAGACATAGGTCACAAATGGTGTAAAATGTTCAATATGTAATAAAATTAAATACAATATATATTTATTATGAAAACACGTGATCAAACAAAAAAAAGATTAATAAATGACGAGGGAATACTATGCAATATTAAAACATATTGTTAATATTTTACTGCCTATTTTGTTATGTATTTCATAATGTATATGTAATCATATTTGTCACATCAGGTAACCAGTTTGTTCAACAAGAATATTGGTTGTATTTGTTTTCAGATAAATTGTTTAGATATAAGTTCATATGAATGAGTTTATCAAATAATTTAATTTTAAAATTATGAAATTAATATAATTGTCTAACTTAAATATTTTTACTCTGTGTATGGTGATTATAAACTTTTCTCATAGAGACTGTTGCGTGACATCATGGCACTGTTGAAAATGTAAATAACCCTTTCATCTATCTTCTAAATTTGATTGTATTGTAGCTTCACTTTTTAAAATTTATTTTATAAAATTGCTCAGATATTAAGTAAAATACTTCTTACTTGACTTTCAATAATAGGCGAAAATGATGCGATGAACTACATGATAAACTAATGAAAACGATTTGGATTTCTGGGTAGTAATGTAACTTATTATAGAGAGGAAAATATTATTTAAAATAAAAATAATTTTCTACAATTCAATAGATATAATTTAAAAAATCCAATGTAAAATTTGTTTTTTAGTGATCTTTTTGTTTATTATAGTGGAAAAACGGCAAATTTCATTTTAAAAAACTAATTAAACTTTATTAGTAGTATATAAAAATATTTGCCCACTAAATTATTTGATTATTTCATTCATTGAAGCAAGTTATGTAAAGAGTGGATAAAAAAATGAGTCCATTTTTACCCTTGTAATGTGTTAATAAAAGTCCTTTTTGTTATTTAGTCAAATGTTACAAACAATTTTTGTTTATATATTATAATTATGCTAAATAAACTAGTTAATCTGTAGAACTTTAGCTCTCGAAAATTGGGTGAACTTGACGATAACTTAAAGATTGTGAATAGATATGTTACCGAAACTTTTTATTAAATACAGCATAAGAAACGAAATTTTTAAATGCAGATTTTTTCTTTAATATCTTGGATGCAATTCAGTTCCTACATTGGTATATTGCACTTAATTATTAAAAAATATAGCATTGCAGTTTTATTCGAGACAAATAACTTTGTAAAACCATAAAATATATTTCATCATTTGAAAAACTTAATTTGAGCTATTACACTTTAAGAAACAAAAAACCTAAACAAAACTTAGAAGAATATTATAAATATAGTATATATATTATAATTCTATAATTTATATTATTTATTTTATTGTTTTTCAAAATATGTGTAATAATGTTAGATAAACATTCTAGAAACAAAGTTATAGCAAATCTGAAAAGTCAAGGAACAAAGTAAATAGAATGAAAGTAATTTTATTTAAACTTGTTTTGAATATTTACTTACTAGCTCATTTTTGTGACTTAGTTAAGGAAATGATATATTGGTTTTCATTAGGTGTACTCTGAAATCATTAAGGAAATCGAAATATGAATGGCTGATAAGTATAGACAATATATTATCAGTTAACATAGAAAACATTGTGCATGCTCAGCTATAGGTATAGGATTTTTTTTTTTTATTCACATATAATATAAGAATGGTACAGTACTAAAGAATATTTACAGATTGGTATACCCATAACTCTATACTTAACTGAATGCCTGCAAAAAATTTCTTTAGTAAGTGATTAATGATTTTTAAAAAAACACTCACAATCTGCAATTTACAAAATTATATATATAATTCTCATAATTTATAATAATAATAATGAAAAACAATTATGCTGAACATTTGACCAAGTTAGTCCAACAAACATATACACTGCATAATATAATATGCCTTGGATGTATATTTTACTAAACTCTTATCAAAAATCAATTAATAAAAATAGCAAATTGTTTAGCATGTAACTAAATTAAAATATTAACACAAAATTATTTTATATCTATTGAGTTGATATATTTTGCTCTTATTTACAGTGTAAAATTTTAATGGGAGTGTAAAATTTAATTAAAATTTTAATTTAAGAGGAATTAATATTATTCAGAAGGTTTTACAATAAATAAAGACAATATAGAATGTACAAACTACATATAAAATGCTAAGCAAAATGTGTAAACTTTATTAAGAATAAAATGATGTATAATAGAAAAAAATATTACAACTGAAAAACATGGCTACCATAAATACAACTTCAGAATCAAAAATCAATGAAATAAAAAAGCTATAAGAAGAAATTATTTACCTAAGTAATTCAAATTATAGTATATCTTCTCAGAAATTATGTAATGAGCTGCTTTTTATCGTTAAATAATGTTCAAGATTCAACTTGCCAGTACTACACCTGATTTTGAATAAACAATTTTCGAACACTCGGTACATTGTAAAAGACACCCCATGAACCTATGTGTGAAATATTATAAAATTTAACTTGAATTTTTTATCTTTTTAATAAGAATGACCCATCAGAAGAAAAAAATGGTCAGCTATATCTTTAGACTGCAGAAAATGGGAAATATCAGCAAACATTCTAAAACCAAAAAGTTTAGTTTAAATTCTGAATTAACAGCAACTCTTAAATCTAATAACATTATAAAAAAATACTTCAGCATAATTCTTTCAAAAAAAATTTTCAGTTCATTCTAACATATTGAATCACTTAGAAGTGTTAAGCTTAGGAATTATAAAAAATAGACGTACGCTGTTCTTGAAGGGTAAAGGCAAATATAACCATCGGCAGAATATTTTTTTTCTGATAATAAAGACATTATATTCATATAATCACATAAAGTTTACAAAAAATACAATCATAATCTGAGAGGCACATGCTGTATTAAAAGCTAATAAAATATGAAACAGAATTTATGTTAAATAATGATTCTATAAATATGATTAAATGGTATTTGTATTAAATATCCATTAAATAAGATGGAAGGTACAGAAATATATGTTTTAAATTAATATGTCGACACCTTCTTCGGGAAACGTACCCATCCACAACAATACAAACACGCCGGGATAAGTGTTGGGCTACAACTCAACATTTAAAAGACAACGTTATCCCTGGCCCCTCTCGATTCCACGTCCCTACCTATGAAAAGTAAGGTTTATGATGGATTCGCCCATCCCGTAGGGATCACGTTGAAATTGAGACGCTAGTGAAGTAAGTTTGAATTTTAAAACTTTTTGCCGTTAATCGGCTTCACTCTGTGGTGTGGTCATCTGTGGTGTGGTTCTACATTCTCTTCAATCGTATTTAATCTCGTAATCGTAATTCAAA
>JAPMOQ010019071.1:156394-188553 GCA_026543055.1 Argiope trifasciata
TGCTGGACAGTGTTAACTACGCTGTGCTAGTTAATAGCAAAATTTTATTTTAATATAAATTTTGAAAATGTTATTAAATTTGTCAAGATAAAAAAATCCTTAAAATATAGGTCACGTGCTAGACGTCTCCTGTTGCGCAGAAAATCAATAATGAAAGTAATGTGGCAACCGAAACAGGGAGCTGTCGTTCTTGTTGACGGTTTTGGTGGAAATTAGTAATCGCAGTGAACTTCTTTTCCTTGTTAGAAAAAGAGCACCATCACTATGTCTTACGCTTACCTCTTCAAATACATTATTATTGGAGATACGGGTAATTATTTAATTTATTTCTAAAGTTGAAAATAATTCAATATATGATTCATCGATCTGACATATGTGACTAATAATGTACGTCATGCGTGTCCATTCTTTTCAAAATTTGTCTCTATATCTTATGTTAAGAATATAAACAATTTGTTTTCTTTAAACAGTGCTTAGGAATTTACCAGATCAATAGCAACTCTTGCTTATACGAGCCTTATAATATTTTAAAAACAATTTTTAATTTGATTAAATTCGCATTAAACAGTTTTGAAATGTTATCTGAAGATATTGATAACTTCTATGTTATGAAACTGATGTTTGATGCAATATAAATGCAACGAGATTACAATTATGTTTACTCTGGAAACTTCTTTACTTATTCATTTGCAATACATAGTCATGTGCTTTGTAGAGTTTCTTATTATTGGTCAATCAAAATATGATTTTAAAATAAGATTAAAAGAACTATGTAAATTAAAGAGATGAATCAGTTATTTGGAAGTAAAGAAATGCCGCCAACAAACCTTTACATTTGTTAATGGTACATTGTATTAGGAAGTACAATGTCAAAATCATTATTTCTTTCATTTCAATACATTGGCCAAAATATGCACTCCTATTGGAACATCAGTATGAAATATATTTAAAATAATTCTGCGTAAAGAAATTGTAAGATTAGAAGTATAATTTTTGAGCATCTATCAAAAAAGTTTAGCTGTTGTAAAGAACTTCCTTTTAAACCATCTACTTTTGTTTAAAATCTTTACTGCACCATACATACATTATATACCAGATACACATATATATATACACATGCACCCATTTTTCTACAATGTATGCATCTTTGAGTTTAATTTTGTTTACAGGAAGAGTTAAGTACATATTTTTTTTAAAAAACATCTCAATGATAGATTTTTGCCTTAATTTTTTTTTAATTTTTTTTATTTATGCTGAAATAAAAACATAATAAAAAAAATTCTGATACAATAGAAAGCACAAAATCTCATCTTTTTCTTTTAAAAAATGATTAAAATTCTTTTTTTTTTTAATTTATAAAAAATATGGATTGAGTTGCATATTTTTGTCTGATTGGCATTTTATGTGAAGCAAGTTTTATTATTTGCATTGCTACAGTTAAAAATAAAGTTTTATTTTATTCTTCAGCAATATGCATTCAAACTTAATTTTAAAAAAAAAAAAAAACATAGACATAAAATTAATAAAAGTACTCAACATATATATTAACAAAGTAATTAAAATCATTTCATTTTGAATTTATTTATTTATTTCACTTATTTTTCTGTATTGTTATAACAATTTTTAGAGGGATATTGTTCTAAAATTCACTCATATATAGTAATTTTTATTTCAAAAAATCTGTGTTAAAACAGACGATTCATTTTTATTATAATGCAGAATTGTTAGATATTATTAGATCATAATATGTATCTCATTTAAAATTATTGAGTATATGAATTTAAAACATTAATTTGTAGTTAGAGCATTAATACAACTTTTGTTGCCTGTAACAGTCTGCTAATTTATGTTTCATTAAAAAATTATATATTGCAATAACTAAGCGATATCATTAAAATAAAACAATATTATATAATTATTAAAAACTGTATTATATTTTTGTATGTTATGAAATTATATGATAGATGATTGGAATTTATTTTATAAAATATTTGTTTCCCTTTCTTATCAGACATATTTTTCAGAAATGTTTTTACTCACTTTATTTGCAATAATCTAATCAGTATTAAATATTTACTTGTTCTATTTTCGTTATCCAAGGCCCAATTAATATCAATACCATCACATTCATAAGTAGTAAAATTATTCTCTGTTTGACATGTATCTGTCAGAGGCTCTATAAATTGGAAAAGCTCCAATTTGTCTTAATAAAGGAATTTCTATATATTATTATATTACATTTCATGTTATTTCAACTTTATATATTCAGAAAGATAAATTATTAATTAAAACTATGATAGATTAAATTTCTGATTGGAAAACTTTGAGTACATTGTTTTTTTTTGTTTTTGTTTTTTAATTTTGTTATATAATTTTAAAAATGCTATAATAAATTCTGTTAGGTATGTGTGGGTTTTTATTTTTTGATCAAATACATATATTAAGATATCTGTGCTATTAACATGCATTTGGAACCATTTAAGATCTATTATATCTATTGTACTTGAATATTGGATCTTTTTTGTTTTGGTAATTTATAGTGTATAAAGAAAGATTATAAATAAGTAGCTGAATATAGTTATTGGATTTTTATTTTTCAATTTAAGAATCTAGATTGATAATGCTTTAAGAACAAAAAAGGGGGAATAGTTTAAAATACAGTGAGTGTTTATGTTTATAAAGATAGCAAATTTTTGTTGACTTAGTTTATCTTCAAAGTTTGATTGTAGTTCCATTTTAGATTAATTTGTATTGAATATTTTGATTTTTTTAAGGACTTTCATTTAATCCATTCTTTATTTTTTTCTTTCAATATTATGAAATAAAATGCTTATTAAAGTTATTAAAAATTTCTGCCATTTATTTTTTAGGTGTTGGGAAATCTTGCCTATTGCTTCAGTTTACAGACAAGAGATTTCAGCCTGTACATGATCTTACTATTGGTAACAGCTTTATTTCACTTTTTTTTTTTTTTCTTTTTCCTTAGTAGAAATTGATCTATTTTATACATGCCAGTATTAGCAATGATAAAGAGTTGTTTAAAAAAACAGAAGAATAGTCAGTAATAAATTTTGTGTGTTTTAGCATTTAGACTGCTGTTTATCAATTTTTTTTCCATATGTGCATGTGTCATTAAGCACATTTGAGCAATAAATAAATGAACAATGATATTAGTTTATGGTTATTGAATTTTATAATTTACATGAATAAAGATAAATCGATTAAAAATTCTTAAATATGTCTCAAAATTTTGACATAGAAATTCTTTACTGAGCAACTACACTTTTTTCTTTGATTCAGATATTATAAAATAAAAGATTTGTTATTGTTAAAATATTTTTCAAAAAACATACAGATTTTGTTGAAATTGTGATTTCAGTCCTGTAATGAAAAGAAATGCAATTAATTACAACCAATTTTCTATTATTGCAATTGAGTAGTATTGAAATGAACTAATGCATTCTGTTTTATTTCAATAACTTTATTATCTTTAGTTGTGGTATGAATAATTGAAATTAGGAATTAAAACAAATATTTCATTGTAGGTGTTGAGTTTGGTGCTCGTATGATTACTATTGATGGAAAGCAGATCAAGCTACAGATCTGGGATACTGTAAGAAATTCTTCCTAAAAAAAATTATTTTATAAATTTAGTATGTATTTTTGTAATATAAAAAACCTTGATTAAAAGAATTATTTTTTAATATATAGGAGACACTTACTAATGTGAGTATAAAAATAATTTTAAACCATAAGTGGTCTTGCTATAAAGACAGATTTTTGTGATTAAGACATGAGATTATTATTGCACAGAATTTGATTGTATAATTTCTAACTTATATTTGTGATGCCTATTGATGCTTTGTGCTGATAAATGTGAAATCTAATTTTTTTTTTTTTTTTTTTTTTTTTTTTTGAGGGAAGGAGAGACTAAAAATCAAAGGAGTTCGAATATGAAAAATTGATTAAATTATCTGTTTTTAGAATATTGGTGCTATTAGCATTTGTTCCATGAATTGTATTGCAAAATTGCATTGGATTGCAATAAAAAAAATCCACGAGTTGTATTAGCAATGAGTTGCACTACCCCTTTCTCCTTCCTTATTTGTCCAGAAACTATTAATCTTATTAATTGCAGTATTCATTTTAATCTGTTGTAACTATATTTTGCAAATTATTCTTGTTTCATTTATGAAGCATTCTTGGAGGGAGTACTATAATTTTAAAAGGAAAGTAAAAAATTTAATCTTGAACATATGAATTCTTATTCATCAAATCTTCTTTTTTAAAAATTTAATAAATATATTTTAATTATTTAAACATTATGATACTAGATTAATTTAATTTTTGATCATGATTTAATTTTTGTCTTTATATCAAATCAGGTATGAAATCCAGCAGCAAAAAGGCTATTCATGGTAATATAAACGTAAATAGCTATATAAATGAAATGTGACATGAAATTTAATCATTAAAATTGTATCAAATTTCGGAAGTTTGTCAAGAGTTGACATTCTCTCTCGTTTTTACTACTACATTGCAAAACAATAAGTTGAAGAAAAAAAATTAGACAAATAAAATTTGATATATTATATTTATCCCTGAAATTGTTGCTGTGTAACAAATTTTGGACTCAGTTGGTGGAAAGGAAGGTGTTTGAAATCTGTTTGATTTTTCTTTCTTTTTTTTCTTATGAAACACAAAATGCATAGATTGTATTAATATTTTAGAAACATGAGTGGAGATTGCTCTCAAATTCATAAATTATTTACTAATGTTGCAAATACTTGAAAGTTTGAATTTGTTAAATACCTTTTTGAGTTTTTCATTACCATTTCATCCTTGATTCAGTATTCATTTGCTTATTTCATTTTAAATGCATTGTAGAAAGTCAACATTAAATGGAGAATTAAGAATAATGGTAATGATTAAAAAACTTGTAAAATGTGTTCAGACTTTGTTTTAAATTCTTTGTTTGACAGAGAGTGATTTAAGCTACAAATTCATTTTTAGTTTAGCCAAATCAGTTTTCAACATTGGTCTATGTATATAATTTTCAATCACATTGCAACTAAATATAATGACATGTTGTATTATATTGTTATTAACATCTTTAGGGACCAGAAAATTCTCCAATCTTAATGTTCATTACAATTTTCAATTAAATATTTAATATAACCTATCTTTTGATAGCCATCAAAATATTTTTAAGCTTCAAATTTCGATATATATTTCCTCATACTATTATAAAGGTCTTAAGCTATACTGTGCTTTGTATTTCTCTAATTTTCTGTCAATGCCTGGAAAATCTCAACTTTAAATTGAAGTGGAATTACTTATTATTGCAATTAATATTTAAGAAAACATTTTCTTATAAATCAAACATTTTTTTTAAAATAGGAATACTGAGTATTATGTGTAGTTCAGAATAATCTTCATAATTCATGTAATATCTCGAGAATTATTTAACTAAAATTTCTCAGATTCACCATAAAATTCTGGTTTTAATTTTACTTTCAAAGAGACATAAATTATAATATTTTATTTTGTATTGGTCTAAAAATATACTTAAAAATTATAGTCTAAATTTTATACAATCTTTTGTTCCTAAGGAGTTATATTCTGTAAAATATTCTTCACAGTTCAGCTTTAAAATAAATAAATGAATGTGTATATCTTCTGTTGTCAAATCGGATCTATTTATCAAGTTTGGAATATAATAGTTAGAAACAATCAATATTGCATAATCCTAGGACAATCAGTCTTGAGAAACCCTGGACACTGATTGGGGTATCATCCTTAAAATGGTTAAAGAAGTGGGCTAAAATTGCCCATTGTTATTGAATAGGGATTTTTCGTATTCATTTTTAAAATTTTCATAAATTGATTAGTAGGGACTTATTTTGTAGATTGAAGTGCAACTCTTTTTGTTTGAAATATTAGTGTCTCAAAAACATTTGTTAAATGTGATTCAAATGGCAGCAGATTTTTCTAAAAATTAAGCATCATAACTGATCTGGGTTTTTATTAACTCAAGTTCCATAAAATATAATTATTTACTTCGCTTAGACTGTTTATATATTTATTAAATGTTTGCAAATTACCTGCAGAATCTTGATTAGAATAGATATTCTGTATATATTAAAATATGTTTGCCTTAAGTAAAACTGTTTTATTGAATTAATAATATGGCTATTTTTAAATTGTTAAGCATCATTTTTCTCATTTAACTTCAGTTTCCAATTTACTTATTTTATATGGGGGGGGGAATTACAATCTACTATTATAAAATTTTGTCTTATCGATGACCTTCAGTAGATTATATAAATAATATTTGCAATGCGATTTGAGTTTTCTTTACTAATTACTGTTGTAAACTGCCTGTTAAGTGTGTTTTGTTATTTAATGTTAATTTGCTTACAGTTGTATTTTTGTTCAAAAGCATTTTTAGTATTTATATTGTTACTGAAGTGATTTATCAAAATAACAGAAGTTTACATTTTATGAATCTCAAAACTTAACTACCCTTTAATTTTTTAAAATTTGCAATCACTTTCTTTTACATTAACTTTAACTTGTTATTAATTACCTACCGATATTATTTGGTAGGTAATGTTTGATTGGAAAACCAAAAAGCTCTATAATCTGAAGCATTCTATGATGTTACCATTTTAATAATTAAATTTTGTTATTTGAAACTTACATTTATTACAGAATCCTTATTTCCCCCCATATGAATACAATTCATTGATGTATGTGTAATCTATTTTTGATATTGAACTACGCCTTACAATATAATCATAAATTGTTTTTGACATTTGATTAGTAAATTAGTTACTGAAGATTTTTGCTTATTTTTTAAAAAAAATATTTTGATTTGTGGCTATTTAAATTTGAAGCTTTTCAGTTTGACTTTTGACTTTCATTTCTGTATTTCTACTTCTCGTCCCTCCCCTCATTAATCCTTTTATATCATTAAAAATTTAATTTTATGATTTAATTCTTAAAATTTGAAAGTTTGAAACTCAAAAAACAAATAATGAAATTCTATTAAAATTATTTTGTCTAGTCTGTATTAGAAAATATTGTGCATTGGAGGGTTAAGTTCGTAGTGAATTTTTCGGGTTTTTTAATTCTGACTTTTAAACAAAATCAATTTACTATTGCAACAGAAAGAAATATGTTTTCTATATAATTGCAACATTTTCTTTAATCACATAATTAAAAATATATTTAAATAATTAATATTACTTAGTAAATCACTGCTTGTTACTTTACATTATATATAAGGTTTCAGTAACAGAAAAGATAAAATGTTACATTTTGTATTTAGGCTGGACAGGAAGCATTCCGTTCTATAACGAGATCCTATTACAGAGGAGCTGCTGGGGCTTTGTTGGTTTATGACATCACTAGGTAAATTTTTTAAATTCCTTTTATTTAAAAAAATGAATACAAGTAATAATTTATTTGAATTTTAAAATTCGACTATTAAATACTATGAATGTGATGCTTGCTTTAGCTGTAAAAACTAATGTTATGACAAAGTTTATTGGCTATTGCTATGTTTCTTCTTGGAACATGCTTTTATTACAAGTTAAAAAAAGAGTAATGTGTCTTGATTATCATTTATTATTAAAAATTTTGTTATAACTTTGGAACAAAGTAATAGTTTAAAATATTTTATTCTTATTAGCTATTTGACTTGGTATACTACTTTTTATGTATTTTACTTATTTCAGTGAGAGATATTTTCTCATTCTGTTAAGTTTTAATAATGATGGAAAGGCTCGGAAGTACAATAAGGTTCAGGAATATTATCTCTCTCTCTATATATATAATTACTTTTTTTAATGATATAGTAAAAATGTAGACAATTGCCACAAAAAGCTTTTGGGATATAGTTAAAATGGAATGCAATAGTCAGTTTAATAGCATACTTCAATTTCTATGAGCCAGTTAAATTTTATTATTTGTTCCATTCTTATATTGTACAATTTTTTAAATAAAAATATATAATAATATTTTAATTACTCTACTGCAAATTTTTAAAAATTGAAAAAATAGAAAGCTTTGGAAGTATGACTGTTTTTACTTAAATTCTCAATGTTTCTGATTTATAGGAGAGACACTTTCAATCATCTGACTACATGGCTTGAAGATGCTCGTCAGCATTCTAATTCCAATATGGTTATCATGCTTATTGGAAACAAAAGGTGATTTTTTTTAATTTAAAAAATGGTAACTTACCTGATATAACATATGTAATTTTTTTCATAAATCTTAAGAGTAGCTTGAATTTTATTTCAATTCCTTTTTTATTTATTGTCTTTGGCTTTCTCTCTGCATTCATATTTATTTTTAATTGTGGACACAAATGAAAATGAATTAAAAATTCAATCGATGTTGCTGTTAACTTCGGAAGTATTTCATTAGGTATAAATTTTGTACTTTGTCAAAATAGTAAGTACATTGATAGCTATGAAAAGAGTTTTTTTTTTTTAATGATTTATATTTCTGACTTTTTAATGTTTTAAAAAGTCTTCTCATGTTTTAATAGTCTCTCTCATCTTGAAAATATTATTGTTGTAATCTATATACAGAATATTTTAAAGTATCTATTCGTTATATATTTCAACATTTCTATTTAACATTATTGTGTTTGTTGATGAAGTTGTGTAGGTTTTGTCACTATGGATAGTTGCTGCTGATAGCAGATTGTCTTACTTTTATTTCTCTTTGATATCTTAATGAAGATTATTTTTTTAAAAATGTTTATACTTTTGTGCTAAATGGTCCCATCCCAAACATTTTGATGAATTTCCTCATATTTGTAATTATTTATTGCTGAATTAAAAGTTCATTATGTATTTTTATGATTTTCAAGTTAATTATAAATTAATTTACTAAAAAATGTTTTTTTTTTTTCTTTTGCTTGTTAAATCTGTTTAGTTAAGTATTTTACTGTTGCATATAACCAACACTAATGATGGATATTTTCTGTTTTTTTTTTTTTAAATGCAACTCATTCAAAATAATTGACTGTTTGGAGAGATGAATTTACTAGTACAATAGATGCAATTGATATATTTAATTATCTTCCAATCAATTTGCATACATACAAGTGTTTGTTTATTGTATTATATTATTTAACAATTAATTTTGTATTCATTATTATTATTTCTTTTTATTCTTATAAATATTTTTAAAAGTTAGATTTGTTCCATTTTTTAATTTTTTTCGATGCATGATGAATAGAAATTGCTTTTTAATTGATGTTAAAATTTCTTTTTAAAAATTTTAACTGATGAATAAAATAAAATTTAAAAATCCACTTATATTGCATTAAAAAAGGTTTGTAAATGGTTTAAGTATGGTTAAGTGAAATTAAGTTACACCAATGCATAACTAAACCAAATCAAACCACTGGCACCTCAAGAGCTTAAAATTATATTATTCGCAAATTTTCATAGTAGTATGCTCTCACATTACAATGGGCACTTAATTTATGACTTTTTATTTCCTCCTACAGTGATCTGGAGTCACGCCGTGAAGTGAAGAAAGAAGAAGGAGAAGCCTTCGCTCGTGAGCATGGGCTCATTTTCATGGAAACCTCCGCTAAGACCGCTGCTAATGTGGAGGAGGTAATGCCTCTTTTTTTATATAGAAAGAAATTTTTAAGTACCAATCTTAGTTTTTGTGTACAAAATATATTTGATTATTAAAAAAAGATATTTCATTTCAATATATATGCAAACTATTTTTTGCTGCAGATATTGTCTCTTTTCAATTTAATTATTTCTGATATTAAATTTAAATTAAAATCTAAATTGTCTCTCTAATGATACCAATTTAATATCCTAAGAATTTTTTTCTGAATTTTGGTAGAATTTTAATAATATTTTTTGCCTAATTTCTGAAAATAGATTACAGTGTTCCCCTGAAATTCAGATTGCTTTCATCGTTGGATTTAAGATAGAACTTTGAATATATATGTGAAGAAAAATAAGCAAACTTAAATAATCCAATTTCAAAATTCACCTTTCAAAATAACTTTGGCTGTGTAATTCTATATGTTACAACCGCAAAGTAAAAGCAAAAAAAAAAAAAGCCTTTTGGGCTTAATTAAAAAAAAAGCTGAATTAAAGTATTTATAATTTTATATTAAGCATTAACAAATATATTAAGCTTTATATATATTATTATATATTTATATTAAGCTTTAATTATGAAGCATTTATAATTGCTGTATAAGGAATTGGAATATAATTTAAATTATTTTTTATTTGTGTAATGTTATGAATGTGTATGATATGCGTTAATGATTTATGATTTAAAGATGGAAATTAGAAAAGTAAAAACTTACTACTGAGACTGTTTTTCTAAAAAAAATACCTATTAGAAATTTTTAGTTAATGCATATATTCTTTTTCTAGGCTTTCATCAATACAGCTAAGGAGATCTATGAAAAAATTCAAGAAGGAGTTTTCGATATTAATAATGAGGTATATTATATATTGTAGCTCGTTTCAAATTCTTAATATTTTTTTCAATCAATCCTATATATCAATAATTGAGATATCAAAACAAAAATTTAAGGAAGAAAATGAAAAATGATTAAAATTGCTTTTGCTTTCAAATGCATTGAAATTTTTATTGTTCTTAAATTGATTATATTATTAGTTTTTTGTATTGTTAATAAATGATTTGATTTATAGCTTTGCATAGAATTATTATGTATAAACTTTTGCTCAATAGTACTGATTTTATTTTATATGTGTTTCCTTTTTTTTCTGTATGTCTTTTTTGGTTTAATTGAAATTTCCTTTCTTTTGAAAAAGCATGAATAAGTATTCAAAAAAATAACTTGGTAAATAATTTTTTAAATTAAATTTCTCTTATACGCAGGCAAATGGCATTAAGATTGGACCCCAGCATTCTCCTACTAACCCTAACATGCCAATGAGTGGACAGGGAGCCAGCCAAGGAGGTGGTTGCTGCTGATTCAAGACTTTGTTTTTGTACATTCTTTCCAAAGCAGTCGCAGTGCATGTTTTCTACGAGACCTTTAGAAGCCTCCTTTATGTTGATCTCATGAAAACCAATACATGTTTTTCTGGGAAAAACTAATACTTTGATTGGCTGGATACCAAATCATCACTCGTAATTCTTTTAATAGGGCCAATATTTAGTTTATTTCTTATTATATATTGGGATTGTTTAAAAATAATTAATTTATATGCAAAGTCACATTTATATCTATATATATGTATGTATTATGTATATATTCTAAGTCATACATTGTCTTTGTGACTTATTTGTTTTTAAGAGAACGAAGAAAAATGTTATTTTAAAGACCAGGTAGTAAATTCTTGTAACTGATTTTTGTGTGTAAAAGTTTATTTGATGGTAGTCATATTTATCTGAATCTGTAAGTATTATTCAGCCTCATGAGAAAATGATTTTTTTAAAAGAAATTCCAAAGCATGAACAGAAGTCAATTGTCTGTATTCCATGATTTTCATTCAAACCATTTACTTTGTGCATCAGTGTTCAGATTTGAAAAGTCTCGTCAGTTCTGGTGTCAACAGACATGCTGCGATGTGAAAACTATGTCATAAAATATTTTCTTTCAAACTATATTTATTTGCTTGATATTAGAATTTTGTTTTGTCATGTGTTTTGAGATGTCAGATCAGATTTCTTTTTGTCAGATAAAACATAGCAAGAATTTACGGTCGTTTATTTGTGTATATTGGTCCAACCCACCTGTATAATTTTTATGTATTGAATAACCAGTTTTATAATGTGTGCATTTTGAATACACACTTTGTAATGTGGGTTTATTGAATTAAAGTGAATGTTTTTTGGCTGCCATTAAAAATGTCATTATTTTAGTGTTCAATTTTGAATTGACACTTGTTTCTGAAGTGTTTAAGAGTTATTATCTTCTCACATTCATCAGAAATATAACTTTCTGTTATTTTATCATTCATATTAACATTTAATTTTGAAGCAGATAAATAAAAGTTTGTAGAAGTTTTTTGAATTTAAATAATGTTAGTATAAAGAGGCAGCAAATGTCTTTCACTCTCTTCTTACTTTTTTGTACATCATAAGTTTTGCTAAAAAATGATATTTATCAATAACACAATCAAGTTATTCGAGGGAAAATTTAAAAACGGAAAGAGAAATTTCTTACTATCTAATATATAATTGAATTTTGACATAAAAAGTGAGAAATTTCTCATAGTTAAAGAAATTCTTGTAATTTATAAAAATTTCTGTTTTAATATAAATGAAAAGTTGTCTTAGGTACTGGTTTTTGTTCCCATGAATGTACTATTTCTCCTAATATAAATATGTATATAATTTTTAATATTCTTTTACATAGAAAGAGCAAAATGTTTATTACAGTTATTTATGTTATCAGTATATGAATTTTACTGCAAATCTTTCAATTCTGGTTCAGCTGAAATAATATAACATTATTTTCAACGACTGCATGTCAATGTATAAAAATAGAAATCTGTAATTGATTGTGATTGGGAAAAGATGATAGCAATGCTTAAAATATATTAATCAAAAGACATGATCTGTTGTCTTTTTCATTACAATTTTATATTCTATTGATTTGAACTTTCTGCACAATTATGTCGAAATCAGAATTTTTGAAGTATTCATATATTAATGTAGATTAAACCTCTAGTGATCACTTTTATTTAATTAAAAATTATTAAATGCAATTCAAAAATATTTGAATTTTTTTTTTTTTAACTCTTCAAAATTCAAACTGTTACTTTAACTGGAAAAAAATTTTGATTTATGCTGCCACTTTTCACAATATTTAAGATTTCCAATTATACATTATTTGGGATTCCACACCACTGAGAAAAAACAGGGAAATTGAAAATCATTTATTAAAACTGAGAAAATGTAGGAAATTTCAAAATTATTATAAAAACAAAAATAATGCTGAGAATTTTAAGTTTCTTGGTGATTTGAAAGAATAAAAGATTTAGTTAAAGCTTTTAGAAGTGAAATAATACCTTTTAAGATGCATAAATTCATCCCTTTTTTGCCCTCCTCCTTTGTTTTCATCAGTCCAGTTTCAATTTGCAAGACAGTGGTTTCTTTTTCCGTGAGATTCCCAAATCGCAGAATTTCTCAAATAATCAGCATATGCTAGACTTCTGTAACTTCTTGTGAAAGAATAGAATACATTTATCTGCCTGAAACATTCAATTCGCTGAGCCTGGTAGTGTTTAATCTACCATACCTGAAGATTAGAGAATTTTTTTAACAATAGTCAACTGCTCAAAAACCATATTTAATACAAATTGGATGGATACAAACATAATCCTGATTTTACTCCATAAAGTCCATTTGTTGCATATTGCTCGCTTTGTAAGAAAATAATAAGGCTAAGTAATAT
Organism: Argiope trifasciata; assembly: GCA_026543055.1. Lineage (NCBI taxonomy): Eukaryota > Metazoa > Arthropoda > Arachnida > Araneae > Araneidae > Argiope > Argiope trifasciata. The sequence goes on from JAPMOQ010019071.1 coordinate 169,830, forward strand.
GGGAGTATAGGCAATTACAATCATGCCAAAGGAAGAAAACATACTAGCCTGTTCAAAAGAGTCGTCATTGATGTTTGTATCTAAAAGGAATACAAGAAAAGATGACACGTCAAATCCAAAAACATTGACTTTAATGTCTGAAAATAACTGATTACAAAATTTGTAGTTCAATTATAATTTAAAGCTAATTTTTATAGGCATTAAAACTTGTTGCATTACATTTGCCTGTTAACGCCTTCAACGGCTTTTTTGTTAAGTGATCACTAAATAATTTAAAACATACTATACATGGATTTTATTTCACTGGAATCAAAGTTTTTATAACTTAGAACTAAAGAGAATGAAAGGTAATCTATCTCTCCTTCATATATAAATTTTGTCTTGCTAAATTCTAGCAATAGTTTTTTTTATGTGAATAAAAACTTTCTTTTAATATGCTATTACTTTGAGTAATGTTAAATTGATGCCTTCTTTCCTCGCATTTTCTACTCCTTAAAATCATATTGCATTATAACTAATCTATCAATGCTATATGTGCATTTCCTCATGTCTTGAATATATGTACTAGGAAAACACAGATTTTTTTCCCTCTGAATTGAGTGGCTACTCTGATTATTATTACATTTCTTTATGAAGTAAAAGACTTTTAGCATCTTAGTCTAATATGCACTTTATGATTAGAGGATTACAAATTCAAATTTTATTTCATGGTAAAAGTTAGCTAAGACAATTAAATTAATGGAAATCTTAGAATTGATATGGTGTCGTAATTTTTAAACTGATGCGATAACACCATGTTAATATACATACATGTGAAAGAATGGTAGGCAAATTAATTTTCCATCGTAGAAGTCTGTTCTTTATCAGAATTCATCTTAGAAGTATTCAATTATGAACAAAATGTTTAGGTAAGAAAAAAATTAATGAGAGAAATAGGAATGAAATATTTTGTCAGGAAATTTATTTATACATTGTCAAACTCCTTTAGTCTAGACCCGCTATACTCAACCCGCGGCCCGCGGAGGTTTTTTGGTTGGCCCAATTATTAAACTAGGTAGTTACAACTTATTTGTAAACAACTTCAAATTTCGCGCCCTTTCAAAGAGTTGGTAATTGAACGGGAAGTATGGGAATGTGAGCGATATCAATAATTTGCTTAAATTGGAAACGCAAACTATCCTAATCTATGGTTGCGCAAACAATACGGAATACGCGGCGCGGGAATCCCCTTAAAGGTCTTGTCACGCGCAAACGCGGACGGCGGGGCGACTTACGAAGCTAAACATTGCTTGTCATGTGTAATGAGACGTGTGTTTTACTAACTGGCAAGTCGCCCCGCCGCTCGTGTTTACGCGTGGCCAGACCGTAAGATCTGTAGAGAAATTTAGATGTTATGCAATGCATATTAGAGAATTAACACGTTAAATCATTTGGGAATAACATCGATTCTATGAAACACAACTTTATTAACAGAAACCAAAGTAAACACTAATTTTTCAAGCAATTTCTGGTTGCCAACTCGGAAAAACATATAAGTAAAAATATTTAGATACATCATAAAAAAAATGCGGAAATACAGTGAGTCAGCGAGGATAATCCTTTTAAAATAACAATAATAAATCTTGCATTTCCGCTGATGCACGTGATACAAAAAATAATACTTCAACGATCAGAATTTCGGCACCACAGATCCATGGACCTAAGTGCGTGTCGCTTTGATTGTCGATCGAAACTAAACTTGTTATAAATTTAATCTAAATTATTAAACTAAATTTGTGTACGTACCCGCGTCCTCTGCCAAATAATAGTTTTGTTTTGTAAATTAAGTAAACCTATTATTTTCAAAATAATGTCAGGAGTGTCGTCGAAGTATAAAAGAAAAATATCAAGTGAAAATAGATTGTTTCAAGATGAGTGGGAATCTGATTATTTTGTTGTGCCAAATAAAAACAACGCAGCTACTTGTTTGATATGTCGGGAAAGTATCATATTGAAGAAATACAATATTTCTCGTCATTTCACTTCAAAACATAAAGATTTCGACGAAACGTTTCCTCCCGGATCGTCTTTGAGAAATGAGAAATTGAGTTTTTTTAAGAGATCATTGCATGAGCAACAAAATGTTATGTTCGCGGCACTATCACAAGACTCGGCGGTAACAAAAGCATCATATGAAATTTCTTACATTCTTGGTAAGCATATGAAACCATTTACCGATGCGGAAATTGTAAAGGAATACTTTATTAGTGCTGCTAATATACTTTTTGATAAATACAGTAACAAAAAACAAATAGTATCTGATATAAAAAAAATACAGCTTTCGGATTCAACCTGCACCAGGCGTATTGAAGACATTTCTAAATTTATTTCCGATGATATATTAAAAAACCTAAGAAGATGCAAGTTTTTCAGTTTAGCATTTGATGCCAGCACCGATATTTCAGCAACATCGCAGTGCTCGGTGTTTGCTAGATATTGTACAGAAAACAATGAAATTCATGAAAACTTTTTAAAATTACTGCCAATGAAAGGTCAAATCCGAGGCACGGATTACCTTGATACTATTTGTAATTTTTTAGAACATCATGAAATTGATGTGCAAAAAATCGTGTGTTTGTGTACAGATGGTTGTCCTTCAATGACTGGATCCGAAAAAGGCTTCATTTCATTATTTAAGAAAAAATATAATTGCAGCAATTTAATAACATTTCATTGTATTATCCATCAAGAAAACTTGGCGGCCCGTGCTGTACACCCAGAAATAGAAGCTGTAATGAAAACAGTTATCAATATTGTCAATTATATACGAGCAAAAGAACTGAACCACAGAAAATTTAAAACCCTTCTTGAAGAACTGAGAAGTGAGCACAGCGACGTTCTTTTGCATACCTCGGTGCGATGGCTTAGTAGAGGAAAGGTTTTGGAAAGGTTTTTTTCATTACGCCATGAAATAATCCTATTTTTAGAGCAAAATAATAAAGGGCACCCAGAATTACAAAACGATGAATGGTGGTGTCTTTTAGGTTTTCTATGTGATATTACGGAAAAACTAAACAATCTCAATCAGAGTCTGCAAGGCGAAAATAACATAGTGTCCAATATGGCAAATAAAGTGTTTGCATTTGAGGAAAAGCTAAGTATTTATTATAATGAAATACAGAACAAACAGCTGCACAATTTTCCAACTATTATAAAAACCAGAGAGGACGGTATTTACATTTCAGAAGAAAACTGCTCCATAATTTCAAATTTTATAACTGCACTATTAAACGAATTTCAAAAAAGGTTTCAAGATCTCAGAAAAATAAAAAATTGTTTGTTACTTGTAGAAAATCCATGGCATTTAAAGACACCAACTATTTCTGAGTTGGCTTCAGTTTTAAATTGTAATTACTCGGAGTTGTTTGACGAATTTATTGATTTTAAAAATGACACCAACCTGGAAGTAATTTTCAAAGAAAAAAGGGAATATGTGGAATTTTGGAGCATTGTTCCCCAAAAATATAAAAGCGTGCAAAGATGTGCCCAAATAATGATAACATTTTTTGGGTCAACGTATGTGTGCGAATCATCTTTTTCAAAAATGAAATACACAAAGAGTGTATATAGAAATAAACTGACAGATTCCCATTTGGATGATATAATAAGAGTAGCATGCAACGACAAGCCAGATATTGATAAAGTTTTAAAAAAATGCTCAGTTCCAAAAGTCTCATTAGATATACATATAAGTAAGTAAGCATCTTTGTTAAATTCTTTTTTACATTAAACTAAATATTTCATTAGGTTGATATTACTTTTTCATTTATACACCTAATTATTTTTTACTTGCGGCCCGGGCTACCGTGACTGAAACGTGTTAGTGGTCCCTATAAAAAAAAGGTTGAGTATGGCTGTCTTAATTGATTTAAGCCATTAACCAGTTTAAACCGATTGAAACAATCACTAGACAGTCAGATTGCGATTGCATCGATATTTAGAAAAAAGGTGTGTTTTTTTCATCTCAAGATCGGTCGAGCTCCAAAATTCTGTTTACCAGCTTTTAAAAAAAATGAAACTGAAAATGTGAGTTTAAAAACATTATCATTATGTACTTATATAAAGAGAGGGGGGTGGGGGATATAGTTTCAAACTGATTTAAACTAGTTAATGACTTAAATTAATTAAGACAAATGATGACTTAAATAATAATCTCACATAACTTGAAATTTGCCATTTCATTTTTTAAATATTTTATTTTAATCTTGTTTACATCATCAATAATCCCCACCACTACTTTTTAAAAAGTGTCACCGCATTTTAAAAGATAATCTAATAGTGCAATACATGGAAATTGTTATTATTATTATTTTCATAAGTAATATTGTAATCAAAAAAGTTTCCACTTTTTTGTGTTTTGTTAGAAACGATTTCCAGAGGGGAATTTGTGGTTATAGTTACTAAATAACTGTCGATATTCAATTTACTTGCAAATTCAAAATTTTGTTTTTTAAGGTGAGATGATCAATTTTATTGTCAATCCTTTCTAAGTTATCTTAGTCTTTTTTTAGTAGCAACTAATGAAATAATATGATTATCAATAATTAATGCATCAAAATTTAATTCCATATTTAAATTAAAATCCTTTTTGAATCTCATATCCATAGCAGTGAAATCTTTTCTTATTTTTGAAACAAACTTTTTTTTTGCAATATTTGAATGCAATGAATACTAGACTCAAGTAAATATTACATGTTTTTCACATCTTTGACTTGACTCGACCCTTTCTTGGAAAATTAACCTTGTTGAAAATTGAGAAATACTCTAAAGCTATACAGCTAATTATATTAGAATTATTGTTACTAAAAATAACTTTATTCCGTGCATCTAGGAAATGACTGACGATTTGGATTAAATTTTGTTTTTAAATAAAATTTTGTTTTTTATGTTTATCTATATAGGTACCTTTCCTGAAAAAAACCGATTTTACACGTACACGCACAAAAAAATTGATTACTATTGGGGCATTTTTCTATTTGCTGTTATGCTGGCAACGGTATGCAAGTTCTAAAATATAAGTAATGATGGATAAACTTTAAAATAAATCTTGTAATATATGTGATTGTTTTGAATAACATGTTAAACTAAGTGAATGCACGATTTTTTTTTATTTCAATGACCAGTTCATATGTATGTAAAGTTGAAAAATATTCATTTGTGATACTTATCTAAATATTTTCTTTTAAATAAAAGATGCCAAGTGATTCTTAATTTTTTCAGACATTATTATAAAGTGTATATAAAATTATTGAAGAAATTTGTAATTACATTACAAAAGGACAAATTAATTCCAAATTTAAAAAAGCAAAAGTGCTGGAACCATGTAGATAATAGAAGCATTATACCCCCCCCCCCCCCGAGTTTAAATGCAAAAAGATATACACTGATAGCAATACAATTTTCAATACCAAATTAAAATCTCTGCAAGAATTTATTTTCAAGTTCGTCTCCACTCTATTCGATTCTTACTGAAAATAACTAAAAATTTCTTTCTTCCCTCCCTTTTTTTATTTTTAAAAATCTGACATTTGCACATTAGGCGGGTTCTTTTGAGAATTCTTGTTTCCAACACAAAGTTCTCGAAATGGCACACATGTAAAATAGTAATAAACTAAAATTAAATAGCTAAAGTTTACATTTAAACATTTATAAGATTCCAGTACATAAAGATCAGTTTATATAAAATTCGATTATTATTCAGGTTAGAATATATGAGATTCCAGCATTTTCTGAGCAACAAAAAAGGTTATATTAATCTAATTTAGAAATTATATTTTCTTTTGATGATGATGTTGTGTCCACGTTTCCACAGAAAGGAGGTGCAGATTGCAGTAGTTTCTGAGGGAAGAAGACCCTGAGCGACCAGAGGGTAGGAGTCTAATTTCTAGCTCATATGATGACGCACGCTTTCGCTTGCGCAACCACTTTTTACAGGGGGGTTGGCACATTCAAACAACTCACAGAAAGAACACTCAGAAGAACAATTATGCCCGAACTTTGACTCAAACTCAAGACGCCCAGATGCCAGATCACGGAAAAGACACGCTACTCCTATGCCAGAACGCCGGCATATTTACTTTCAAATAAGTAATATCATTCTAAAGATGTGTTTGAACAAAATTTTTCATTTAAAAAAATCTAGGTGATAAATTTCGCTTAAAAAAAAAAAAAAAAAAAAAAAAAAAAAATTGGAAATAGAGCTTTTAAACATTTCGAGCATCTTCAGGAACATAAGAATCTGCACTATACAAGAAATCAATTGGTAATCATTGGTAAGAGCCTACTATCAGAACAGTATTTGGTTCGCCTAGTTTAGTTTTTTGTTTACAAATTGAGAATTGAACAGAGCGCGTGTGTATTTATTTTGGATTGGGAAATATGCGAGCTGTAATTCAAAGATGTACTAAAGCCAGTGTCTTAGGTGAACATGATTTAATATTATGTATTAATGTATACATATTGAATATTTCTTTCCATATTTAATATTTATATATTCTTAATTTTTTTTTGACAATTTTAATATTTTATATTTCTTATAAACGAGAAATTAAAATATATAAATTGCAAGTAAAAAAAGGTGATAATGGTTTTCTTTCATCTTGCTTAAAGATCTAAATGCTTATATTTTTAAATAAAAGATCAGTAGTTTTCCCATTAGAAGACAGTTTGGTACCAATGAGTCAAATCCTATTGATTATTTGTATAATCTTAATGAGGAATGTTGATATTATTGGAATAACACCAATATTCGAAATGGTAGAGATACACTAATTTAAGAAATGCTAACATCTCTATGGATTTCAACTATTGGTATTTAAAGTATCACAAAATATATTATTTGTAGTACAGTCTAATGAATTTAATAAAAGATGAAAAGTGTGCTGTAATGCACTTTTAGTTGTGAAATATTTTAATAATTTTTTGATTAATCAAAATCACATAATAATTTGGAATTTATGTTTATTTTAATCCACCTGCTTGATAGTTTATATTATTATTAAATATATTTTCATCTTTCTTAGTTGATAATGAAGTCATTAGTAGTATTGGTCGAGGAATTTGTGTTTTAGTTGGAATTTCTAAAGATGATACGAAAAAGGATATAGATTTTATGTAAGTGATTGTTTTTTCAGTCATATGCTCTATTTGTTTGATCATATTTACATCTTGACAGTAATAACTTTATTAATAAATATTTTCTATTAATAATTTTACTAAAAACTTAGCAACATGATAAATTTTAAATAAAAGAAGTTTTATAAAATCTTTTTTTTTTCTATTACAGTTCTTTTTTTTTATTTGAAAAGTAAAGGAATTAAAATGTTTAAATTATTATTTTTTATTTAATATAATTGTTGAAAAATGTGTTAAATAGTGAGAGGATTTGTGGAAATGAAATTGATATAATTAAAAGGAAATTTTGAAAAAAAACTAAAACTGTTGTTAGCATATTTTTTATTCAATATTTTTTTTAATGTTATTACAGAAAAATGCAAACTTTTTTTAATAAATAAAAATTCTAACTAACATTTAAAAAGAATTATTCTAAAACAGATTTGTACAAAATATGATACAACTAGGTCAGAAATTCTACAAGACATACAAAAATTACCAAGACTTGCGTATTTTCCTTTATTAATAGTGGAGATTTTATCAGCATTAGCTTTTTATTATTTTATTTAATCATGCATATGTTGTTTATTTATTTTTTTTTTTTTTGAAAAATTTATAGTTTTCTTTTGTTTGAAAAAATTAATTCATAATCTTGAGTGAATCAATTTCACTGTTCTTTAGTTTATATCATAACTTCTTTTTCATTTTTAAGAGAAAAATATTGAGAAAATGTCAACTATAAATATATGAGAATTGAAAAAAATTATAAATCACTCAAGCTTATGGCAATAAAATTTGCTAAACAAACTTTAAAATAATTAGAAATACCTTGTGAAAAAAAGAATAGGGATTAGAAAACTTATGTGTTGCTACTATTGTCAAACATAAAAATTTCTGTTAAGCTATATATATATTTTTTTTTCATTTCAACAACATTTTCATTTTTTAAAGGCTATTCTTTTCTTTTATTATAGACACCAGATATTTTGATTCATTCCAGGGTTCGGAAATTAGTGAACATCCGACTTTTCGAGGATGAAAGTGGAAAGAGATGGAGTCACAGTGTTAAAGACAAAGGATATGAAATCTTATTAGTCAGTCAAGTATGTAATTTCAATATTTATTACTTCATATTTAAAGTCTGTTTTTAAAATCATTTTCTTTATTTTCAGTCAGTAACTTTTAAATAATCAGTATTTATTATTTTAGATTACTGATGAAATGTTTTTTATTCTAGATTCTTTCTATTATTTACCTGCTACAAATTTTCTTGCATGGTTAAATTACTTAAATTTTCATTTAACAGTATGCATTTGGATAACTATGACATCATATGCATATCAGGTGAGCACAGTCCAGTGTATGCAACATGCCTTATTGATTTTGCTGTTGCACATACTTTAAATGTGGGATCTGCATCAAATTATTGCTGTGCACAATTTTTTAAAATCGATTTTCCTTTTTTAAAAATATTCTTTGTGAAAGACATTTCTTACCAAAAATTTCTTGCACTCTTTTAAAAATTAATTTGCATTTCTTTAAATGCTTATGTCATTGAAAGTCTACATTTTTCTCTGATAAAATTTTTTATAAGATATTAAAATACCTTTATTCATACAATATAAGCCAAAACATTACAAAAATCAGAACTTGAATCATGAAAAATTGACATCAGATATGCATCTGACAAAATCTTTTAACCTAATTGTGTAGTTTTTCTAATTAGATAAAGATACTATGAAAACCATAATAGTTAAAAAATGAAATAATTTGAACATTAAAAAAGTATTCCATTTAATTTTTTTAAATATAATTTTTTATTGACTACATTTGCATCGTTCCTATTTTTATGTTATGTAATAAACCTGGTGTTATGTTTATGGTAATACAAAATTTAAATGTTATTTTCAGATGTTATGCCATTGTAAATTTTCCTCTTGTATAAAAAATTTATTTATTTTGAATTCTTACTTAATTTTTTTAAATTTCATCATGATTATTGTATTTATTTATTTCATGCAATTTTAAAAAATTAATTTTTAAGAACATATTTTATAATTATCTGTGCAGTTTACTCTTCTCGGCACTCTGAAGGGAAACAAACCTGATTTTCGGTTAGCTATGCAACCAGACACATCAGCAAAAATGTATATGGATTTAGTGAGTGCTGTTAAGACAGCATATTCAGAGGAGCTTGTTAAAGGTATCAGTTTTCATATTATTTGAAAATAATTTTTTTTTCTATCAACTCTTATAATCTGATACATTATTATTGTTTTCTTTTGTAAATCATGCCATGCAATTTGATTAGTTGCATGCCTTTATACATATAGTTAATTTACATCTTTTAAATTACATATGAGTTAGATTCAGTTGAAAAATTAACTTTCTATTTTGAATCTAAATCAGGGTTATTTGGGATTGGGGTCAGATTGCGTAGATGTCTGCAACAGCATTTCCTTCTCCAAATTTTCATATCAACTAGCAGAGAAATGTTTTACAATTAACAGATTTGATGTTATGTGAATATAATTACTGGTTTTTGGTGCCATTAGGCTTCAATACTAATATTCTATCACAAGACTATTGCAGGCTAGATATAAATCCAAAGAGTGTAAAATAGAATAATTATTCAAGTACCGAATTTCATGCTGTCTGGTCATATTTAAAATTAGACCTAGAATAACTATTGCTGGATTCTGCTTGCCAAATGGGGAGAGTGTTAGTTCTCCAAGTGGATCCCAATACTCACACAACCAGTCGCAACATGCTTACATCTTTGCTGAGAGGAAAGGAAATGACAGCAGATCAAGTATTGCTTTTTCCTCCAAGTTCTATCACCCACAGTATAGCATAAACTCTTAGGGTATTTTTACCCACAAAGAATCACCCAGAGGCAGTGAGTCCACCAAGACAACAACAAAATTAACCAAGCAAGACAGATTGCATCATCCAAAGCCAACTATACCAAAAGAACCTTCCAATACACAAGAACAATAAACAAGAAAACTGTGGAGACAGGTCAAACACACCACAGAAAATGATGACAACTCTCCTCATTTTGAGATCGGTTTAGCCCATCCTGAAAATAAAGAAATGGAGATTGACAATTCTTCCTAAGAAATCCAAGCTAATAATGACTCTAGAACTGAGAATTTCCAACAACAACAAAAAAAAAAAGCTTCAAAAATAAGAAAAACTGGTGATAGATCTGAAATCATGGACACCTAAAAAAGATATGAATTATTGACCAAAAATCAAGAAAAAATTAACATCAACCTCAAATTTTCTAGTAATTACAACCTTGTTTTGCAAGAAATACTCAAGAACTACACCCAAACTGATCAGAAACATGACTGTCATCCATCCTCCTAACAAGGAATGAAGAAACAAAATAATCAAGAATTTAACAGAGAAATAAGAAGAATGCATTTTATCAGAAAATTATGAAGACCGGCCCTTAAAAATCATCCTTGGTGGCACAGAAAAAATCGAAACAGTACAAAATCTTGAAAGCAGAAATTACTACATAATCAGGATCACTCAACTGAAAAATTACAAGATTAAATTTTATATCCCATTTTCCTATTGGAAGTAAAAAAAAATAAAGAAACACACAATATATTTTAATGAAAAATCACTCCTCCATTTAAGAATCAAGGTACCAGCAAAAACAAATGGCTACAATATGCTGCAACTGTGTAGGATTTCTTCATTCAGCCAGAAATTGCAGAGTCCAGGCAAAATGTATAAAATGTGGGGGTATTTACCCAACTAGGAACTGCGAAATCTAAGAAAAAAATTGGTCTGAGCATGTGTCAACTGTTAAGAAAAAGGACATACAGGCACACACGAAAGGGTGTGGTAACTTTCCTAAACTTGTCACTAAAAACAGAAGAATCACCTGAGCAGAAATAGCCAGAAAAGTCCCAAGAAATATAGCCCTGCAGCCCTAGCCCAAACCTAGGAAACTGATTGAGACTCCAATTTTGACAGGGTCTGAAGACCTCCCATCATTAAATGAAACCCTCCAAATTCTTAAAGAATTAAGACAGGTTTTACAAGAATTCCCCCAAATTAATAGAAGCTGTCACACTCTGAAGAAAAACAGAAAACAAGGAAGAAAGAAACTCCTGAATGCTCTCATCAGCTAAGTCCTCTTAAAGTTAAGTCAATTTATTTGCAATAACCCAGCTTCCTGATTGGATCCCAGTAAACAACAGTTTATCCTTCACCTCCCCGCAAAAGCCAGTGAAACTCAGCCTGTCTCGCACACTCCAGCACCCCTGACAACATGCTTCTGATTGGCTGAGACAGTGGTTCATTTTAGCTTCTACTATCACTCCATCAATGGAGATAGTCCTACTCAGAAGACAGGTGCCCCAATAAGCCCATCATTGAACTTGAAGTAGAATAATTATATTTTTCTTGCAAGATAATATTTATAAGCTGTTATACTGTTTTTAAATTTTGACAAGCAGGATGAAAAAATAATTGAAAATGAAGTACAAACCAGACTATTTTGAACCTTTTACATTTGATATTAATATTTTAGCATTTTTTCACTATAATTATGTAATGTATTATTGCAAAAAAAAATCATACCATTTTGAATTGAGACTTTTCAGTGGTACCATTTTTTCCTCTAATTTTAATTATTTTGTTAAAGAAATATTTATAAGTATATAAAAATGAATGGAAAAATATGTTTGACTGTTTAGTTACTGCATTCATATTCATACATATTAGAACAATATTAAATAAATTTTTTGTATGTGTGTACCTACTATTACTAGTATATAATTAAAAAATAAATATAGACAAATCAAACCTAAAATATCATGTTGTGATGCTCCAGTCTTAGACTTTACTTTAAATTTTTTCTTTAAAGATTGGAAATTTTATTTATTTCTTATCAATTCTTACACTTCTGCCAATGATAAAGGAGAGTATGTGTCTTTGTGTTATGCTCTACAGGCTAGACACTTTATTCCTAGAGTTATCAAATTTGACACATATTCTTTAGAAGTTAGGAAAGTGTTTCTTGGAGCAGTTTGTTAGGAATTCTAATCAATTAAAAGTGGAGGGAAATTTAATCAATTTCTTATAGTAACTTTCAAAAATATTGCTGTACAAAATTGATCTATGTGCTATCTTGAAATATTAAGTAATATAATGAAATAAATAATAATGATAGGGAGAATCGTTTCAATGATATCAATTTAATAATCATGTAATCTTTTACTGAATAATGTTAATTTTATGATTTTCATCCATTGTTGAAAGTTAAAGAAAGAATTTGTTTAATAGTTGTATAGTTTATATGACAATTAAGAAAAGGGAATTATAGTGTTAGGAAAGTAAAAAGATGAATTGGGTAGTTAAATTTTTAAGTACTGTGATGTAACAGGGTATGATTTTAATCAGATATTTCATACATACAATGAACTGAACAGGTGCTAATATGTTAAACTAACACAACCTTATTATTTTTTTTCACAATTTCTTTTTTAAAAAGTATTTTCTTGAGAAGGGGCAGACCATAAAAATTAAGTGATTTATTAAGATTTAATTGAAAGTAAAAATAACCAACATTCTAAATGAGCACTGGTCAACAAAGGCAGCTAGTCTTTTAATAAAACAAAGGAATTCTTCAATAAAGGTATTTATTTTAGTTAAGAACAGATTTCCGAGACCATTTTACTGCATATCACATTTTGCAGGAGGAAAAAACCTCTGTTCTTTCAATCTGTTATGGATGAAATATTGACATAAAATATTATATGGACTTATTATTCTATGTGCTTATGTAAATCCCCAGATTCTGAGTACTTATCACATAAATGTAGACTTTTTTACAATGTTTTATTTATTCTTCTCTTTAATTATAAATTCTTCATCTTAATAATTCACCAATTTACTTCATGAAATTCTTGATTAGTGATGGAATTGTCAAATGAAATTTAATTGATTTTCCACTCTGCAGTTCTCATATTTAAAATCCAATTTATCTTACAAGCTGAAGCAATTTGAATTTTTCATCTAAAGATGCTTGACTTTGCCCATGATGTTTTTTCTCCATTAAATAGTAACTATATAAAAACAAAAAAGCTAGCTGGTATTTTTTTTTCCAATCTTTATTTTTCATGTAATGTTTTTATTGAAATGCATAGCAGTATTTTTCATTCCTCTACCTTTTTAATAAAAACTTTATGACAGTTTATCATCATAGAATTTTATTTCTATCTCTTCTCTTTCTATAGATGGTAAATTTGGAGCATACATGCAAGTTTGTGTGCAGAATGATGGCCCAGTGACTATAGAATTAGAATCACCCCTACAATCTACGGTAAGCATGTCTGAGGTTGTTTTATGTAGATTTCCTACTAAATATAATGATTAATTTTATTGCTACTCTTTACATAAAAAAGATGGAATTTGATACTTTTTAAATATAAAAATAAATGTAAAACATACTAGGAATATATTGCATAAAAATCAAAAAATTATATATAAATCAAAAGTTAAAAATTTTGACAGCAAAATTAAGAGCAGTTTTTATGAATTTTGATAGTTTTTAAGGTATATATATGCAAATAAAACTGATGTCATAGCCAAACTTCTGGGCATTTTTAATAAATAAATAATTTTTTTTTTACTTTTTCACTGCATTGCTGAAGTTGTAGCAGGTTTGGTGTGGCATCTTGCTAGTCAAATCTATGAACTTTCTTAATTAAAAAACTGTGGACATTATAATTATTTTATGCAATATGATAATATTAACATTCAAAATATGAAAGAATTAAGAAACAAACTGCTAAAACAGCTAATCAAGCAATTTCAAATATTAATTAAGAAATATTGGTATCATTTTTCGCTTGAAAAAAGAAATGTAAAACCAGTGATTTTTGAAGTATTTGTTTATTAGTTATTATTTATAACCTTCTGGTACTCAAAATAATTAATATAATGAAAAAGAAATATTAAGTTGGTCATTCACAATTGCTTTATGCCATTCCATCTTTTTTTAGCCCATCCATATGGGCCGGGTATTCACAAGCACTTGATTTCTTTACTTGTCCCAACTCCCTTCAGAGAGCCATCCTAAAGTACTCCAAGATTCTTCACCCCAAGAGTTCCAAGTTAGCTGATCTCTACTACTAATAAAGTAGAATGTGTATATTGATGCTGTACAAGGCAGACCATTGGATTTAAGAGTTGTCAAATTTGGCATAAACATATTTTGGTGGATGGAAAATGTGCTTTGGGACTTTTTTTTAAATTTTTAATTAATTAAAAATTGTTTAGTTTTGACATTTTTATTTGATGATTTGCAAAAATATTGAGGTACAAAAATAATTTTTCCCCCATCCATAAATTCAGAAAAATTATCATTATCAATTTAGTTTCCTTACTATTTTTTAAATAAATTTTTATGTATATTTTACAATAATGTATTTGGTTATTGCTATGAAATTCAAATATTTTTCACTGTTATTTCATACATTTTAACCTTATTTTTTTCATTATTGATAATCAAATTATGATTTTTTTAATAAATGGTAGAAATGTTTTAGTACATTTTTATGATTTACTCATTTCTAATTAGTTTTTTTTCCCCCCTTTAGATATATTAAGATTTTTGAAAGCATATCTTTAAACTCTTTAAAGCACTCTTAAACTTGGAATTTTACTTTCTTATCAGAACATAATAATGCTTTATTGAATCAATAAATAATAATTTTCAAAGATATTATAAAAGCAATGAAAGATTAGATAATATTGTACATGTATACAATAAAAGAAAAGTGCTGACTGGTTTCATTTTTTTTAAAAAAATGTGTTTTATTTCATGAGAATGTTTTATTTCAGTAAACAAACTGCTATGTGAACTAAAATTTAATTATTTTCATTTTAAATCATCAAAAGTTTTTATTAGTCATTAAATTAAAATTTTCAATGATATGAAAATTAGAAATAATTGATCATTGCTTAGCATAGTGGCTAATCTTAGTCATATAAAAACCTGTCATGAAATTTAAAATGCTTTACTAAGTGACATATAAAAGATTCTATTACACACCAAAATCACCCCCTCCCGCCCAAAAAAACCCTGGTTGCTAAAAGTGATTAATATGCAACAATATTAAAAATTTAGGTTATGATGAAAATTTATATAATTTAATTGGTTGTTACTCAGTATTGACATTTGTGTATTATGATGTGTTTGCACTATTTTATTATGCATAATGCTTACTTCTTTCATTGCATGATTATTTTTATATATTGCACTTTAAATTTGTTTTACTTTATGCTCATTAATATATTTTGAGATATTGAATTCATGAATTTTATTTTATTTCTTTCTCATACTTCGTTG
The DNA here is from genome assembly GCA_026543055.1 of Argiope trifasciata. Taxonomy (NCBI): domain Eukaryota; kingdom Metazoa; phylum Arthropoda; class Arachnida; order Araneae; family Araneidae; genus Argiope; species Argiope trifasciata. Next base: position 185,362 of record JAPMOQ010019071.1, read on the forward strand.
CTAGTTTTATTCTTTTTTGGTTTTTGCAAATCCAATGCAAATGATTTAGTGCTTATATAGGAGAAGAGTTAATTTTACACTCTTGTGGATAATTCTATTAATTTTTTTCTAATTTAAAAATATTACTTATTATGATACATTTAGCATAGTGCTTGGTTATTTATGAAGTCAACTCAAATACAGAAATTGACATTTTTAATAAACTTTAAAAAATTAAAAAATAAATTTTATTAAAATAGATTCTTTCTTTTTTTGTTATAATTAAAGCTGATCAATAAAAGTTTTTAAAATATAATTTTGGTAGATTTTTTTAAATTTTATTTATTTATTTACACAGTTTATTTTGACTTTTCACTGTTTGATAAAATGCATGAATCGATGGATTTTAAGAATGCTGACTTTTTTATAATTTATTTTTCAGTCAAAAGAAGCTCAAACACCAGAACAAGAGACTGAGGTGTCATGAAGTTATTTTTAGTTGTATTAATTTTATTAATAAATTATTTTTTGTTGCATGTATTTTTTTGTTTTCAAAATGCTTTTTTTTTCCAAAATTTTATTCTGTTTACGTAAGTTCTGCTTTGTTATAAATGTAACACAGATAACATAAAGATAGTAATTTTTGACATTAACAGAATGAATAATAGACATAATTACTGTTTTTTAAGATAACATTTAAGTAATTTAATATAAAAGTAAAAATTGTTAATGAGTAAATATTTTGTTTACTTTTAAATTTTTCTAAGATTAGTAGCAAGATCTCCATATTAGCAATGATTTGAAATCAGTATTCGTAAACATTTTCTCTTCTTTTAGTCTAATTTTTTTTCCCCTCAAATTTGGGGAGGGTTGGGTATTATGAAACTTAGGTTAAATTTATCTCACAATTACAGTCAATTTCCTCTTCATTAAAAATGTTTTGAATTTAAATGATATTTTAAAAATTATTTTACTCGCAATATGATCATTTCAATAGCAGAACTTAATGAACTGTAAAATAAGTTATTTTATACAGTACTTGTTAAAAGATTCAAAGAAAAATAAATAATAAAATATATAGAAATATATAAATAAATAAAAATTAAAATACTTTATAAATTTAAAATAAGAATCAAGAAATGTTATTTTAGTGTTCGAGAGCTGAAATGTTTACACAAAAAGTCAATTCTAATTATTAAAATTAAATAGTGCCAAAAAAAGTGTTTAGTTTAGTTTAGGTATATTAATGTCCCGTTTCAAAGCAATACGAGGGCTATTTTGGGACGGACCTCGTAATTTTGAACCAAGAATCAAAAAAAGTGTTAAATGATATTTAAGATTATTTAAACTTTTTAATGTCCATATTATTAGCTTGAAGCTATGTTATCAATTATAATTGGTTGACATTATACTATAGTTGATGAGGGTTGCTTGCTAAATCCATGCACAATGGCAAAAACAGATTTGTCTCATGAAGGTATAGAAATCTATATTAATATAGTCTATATTTTTCAGTTATTATTATATTCAGTTTTCAATTATGGTAAATCCCTTATAACTATTTAAATTGAAATGCTGAGACTGAAATAAATGATGTGTCTTTACAACATTCTTAAGAGAGTTCAATCATAATAGCCATAAAGTTTTAAATAGAAACAGACTGTATATTAGAAATGAAAGTGATCAACAATTGTATTTTTAACAACTTATATTTTTGATATTACATGTATTGATTATCGGCTATTGAAGGATTAAATTGCATTCTTGTACGTGAATAATTATAGTATCCTTTGTACTTGAAATGTGATTAATAATATGAGAATTAAAACCTATAAAACATTTAATTCATAGAATACTTAATTATCTCTTGAAATACTTGATCAAATCAGTTATGAGGATATACCTACACATTAAATAGATATTCTGTGAAATAAGGCTATACTATAAATTAATTAATAATAAACAAATTGTAAAATAAGCTCTTGAACTAAGGCAACAAATAACACTTTATGCAAAGGCACAATAAAATTTTTGGTCAGAGCAGGGATTATTAAAATAGCATTAATAGGAAATACATAGAATTTTATTTCTTAAACAATAAATTTTTGTAACCCAACTGCATTGTATAATTTTTAAAAAAATCAATGAATTACTCATAATCTAAATCATCCAATGTCTTATCACATTATAATAATTAATATTGTGAGATAATAATAAAAAGTGGGATTAATCATGCAAATTAATTAACACCTTAATGAAATATACATTAGTATTTTATGAAATAAGTACTTAACATATTGACTCTCACAATTCATGTCTGATATTTGGATCATCTTATCTAATTAGATTTTTTTTTTCCTCCAAATTTTATGATTTAGGTACACTATCAAATAACAGGCTTCTTTATTGCAATGTTAATGATACAATCTGAACCTGATAAAGATAGCATTCCATAGTTACACAAATCTTAGTCCAATCTGTTCAGGATCTTTTTGAGAATGAAATATGCAGAAAACAGAATTTTTTCTTTAAAATCAAAATTTTTAAATTTGATTTTCAGATGCATTATTGCAAGTCACCTCTAAGTACATTTCTCATGGACATAGCTTTGATGAAATTATATGGTGCATATGCATACCTATGACTTTGTGCATAGGTATGCATATAATGAACTAAAGTTTGTTTCCTTTTTTCATTGGCATAGTTTCTATCATTCATGTTGAATAGTTCCTCTCATAGTACCAATCTCGTGATTGCCGAATTGTAATAAGTTATTCATGCATCCTTTTTAACAACTTTTGATAATGATATTGTGGCCAGTGTATGCTTCATATCATACAGACATGGCTTCACTCAGATGACGCTTTGTGAAAAGCATTTCATTGTGTTTTAGCTTAACTCAGTTCATATTAATTCTATAATATTCTATTTCCTGCTTTTAGTCCACTTTCCACATTTAATTATTCAACATAATATATATATATATATATATATATATATATATACAATCATAAAATTATTAAAACAATCAAAATCCATTTCTTGATCAACAAAATTAAAATGAAACCAACTAGGTCGAAAACGAAATTAAAACTCAATTCAGAATTACACGCAAATGATTTCTAATGATTTTTCTATGGATTATTTTGATTAGGTTGTCTTATTTTGTTAATTAATATATATATATATATATATATATATATATATATATAC
>JAPMOQ010019071.1:188653-221867 GCA_026543055.1 Argiope trifasciata
GACAAAAGTCATGGGATGACTGTTAATATCGTGTCGGTCCTCCTTTTGCCAGGCGAAGTGCAACAACTCGACGTGTCATGGAGTACACAAGTGGAAGTCCTCTGCAGGAATATTGAGCCATGCTGTCTGTATAGACGTCCATAATTGTGAAAGTGTGGATGGTGCAGGAGTTTGGGCACGAACGGACCTTTCGATGATGTCCCATAAATGCTCGATGGGATTCATATCGGGCGATCTAGGTGGCCAGATCATGCGCTGGAATTGTCCGGAATGTTCTTCAAACCAATCGCGAACAGTTCTGGCAAGGTGACATGGCGCATTGTCATCCATAAAAATCCCATCGTTGTGTGGGTACGTGAAGTCCATGAATGGCTGCAAGTGATCTGCAAGCAGCTGAACGTAAATATTTCCAGTCAATGATCGGTTCAGTTGCACCAGAGGACAGAGTCCATGCCATGTAAAAACAGCCCACACCATTATGCAGCCACCACCAGCTTGAACAGTGCCTTGCTGACAGTTTGGGTCCATGGCTTCGTGGGGTCTGCGCCACACTCAAACTCTACCATCAGCTCGTAACAACTGAAACCGTGACTCATCTGACCACGCCACGGTTTTCCACTGGTCTAGGGACCAGTCGATATGCTCACGAGCCCAGGAGAGTCGCTGCAGGCGATGTCGTGCTGTCAGTAAAGGCACTCGAGTCGGTCTTCTGCTGTCATAGCCCAAGGAAGACAAATTTCGCCGCACAGTCCTATCGGACACGTCCCTCGTACATCCCACATTGATTCCTGCAGTTATTTGACGAAGTGTTGTGTGTCTATTAACATTGACCATTCTACACAGACGTCGGTCTTAAGTGCAGGTGGTCGCCCACTGCGCTGTCCATGATGGGATGTGATGCCTGAAATTTCATACTCTCGGCACCCTTTTGATACTGTGAATCTCGGAATGTTGAATTCACTAACGATATCCGCAATGGAATGACCCACGCGTCTAGCTCCAACTAACATTCCACGTTCAAAGTCTGTTAATTCTCGTCGTGCCGATATAAATCTCGAAAAACCTGTTAACATGAATAACTTGAACACAAATGAAAGCTCTGGAAAACGAACTGCGCATTTATACTTTTTCGCTGCGATACTACTGCCATCTGTATATTTGCATATTGCTATCCCATAACTTTTGTCACTTCAGTGTATATATATATATATATAGGTAAACTTTGAAGAAAAAGCCTGATTTGATGTAAATTTAAGCATTTATTTACCAAAACTAGAATTTTTCTTGAGAATAAAATTGCTATAACTTTTAATTTTTCTCTGTAACATTGCATGTGAAACATATTTTAGAGTTCAACTAACTATTATCTCTGAGTTATATTCAAAAATATTTGTGTGTGTGTGTAACATGTGAAGTTATCTATGAAATTTTCAAATTTCTTTTCAACAATATTTATATTACGCAATCATAAATCCACTTTTATAGCATTCAACATAAAATCCGCAGTTCATTACATTCTGCATAACATAACGAGCATTAATTATAAATTTTATTAAGATATCTTAATTATTTTTTGAGATATGACGATATTCGTATAGTGGAATTAAGAAGAGGTGGGGAAAAAACCCTTTTCCCTTTAGAAAAGGCATTTAAAATTTTTAAACGTTTCTAAACGCGCATTATGTACATGCCAATAATTTGTCATAACTTGAACTTCTAACTGACATAGAAATAAAATAAATATATAACTGGAGACAGACTTAAAACTTACCTATATTCTGAAAGTGAATAAATAAACAACTGAAATGAAAAAATAAATACGCGAATTTTTATTCCAATTCATGTATTTACCGTAGTCGGATACCTTAAAATTAACAGTTGATAAATGTAAAATTATTGTTGGCTTTATATTTTGTTTATTTTAATAAGAGTGAGAACTGTTCACTGAAATTAACAGTGAGAAACTTTCATTGGATCCAAGATATTTTATTATTAAAATGAATATACTTCTAGAAATCGATGTAATTTTCTTTCATTGGATTAAATCTATTAAAATAATTCAATAATCGGAATTACAATCATTGTATAAAGTAAGAAATTAAAGTAGAACATTGATGGTAAACTTCTTGGCGGATAATAAATACATAAAATTTTAATTATTTTAAAAAATTAAAAGTTTTGATAAGATATATGAATACTTACCTTTTTTAAAAGGAAGCTGAGAAGCATGAACTGAACTTCAATACATGAAAATATTTTTAAATTTTCATTAAATTTGAGAGCTTTTCTTTCTTTCTGGTGTCTTAAAGATATTTTTATTATTTGTTTTTGATTATTATGAAATAATTAAATGATAAATTTAAATAAATTATATTTTAAAATTATTTATATTTTTGGAAAGTTACAAAATCTTCTCAAACTGAGTTATTTCTTAAAACAGAACTATATTTTCTACGAAGAATTCGTTTACAAGTGCTTAAAAGAGGCTTTTAGAAAAATAGTGGGGAAAAAAATGACTGATAAGGTTTTCTTTTCTTATTATTCAGCAATTCAAACCTTACGATGAAATTATCCAGCTCCAAGCATGGATAAAAATATAGAATTGTAGTTCCTTTTCACATCCATATTATCTTCCATTAAAGAATCTTTTTTATAGTTCTTACGTTCTTTTAAATTCCTTCTTTTCTTTTTTCAAGTATCTAATTTTTTTTTCAAAAAATTATTTTTGGCTCTTCTTAAATTTGTCTTAGAATAATACAAAAACAGCCGACTCTCTCAATATATTAATTATTTTTTTCGCTGAAAATGGATAATAATCGACTGAATTTTCAATGAATAAAAATACTTTTCGAATGATGAATCAAGTTTCATATCTCATTGTGACGTTGTCTCCCCCCCCCATACACACCCGCATCATACTATTTTAAATTGTGACGTTAGAAGAATTATTTTTATCAAATATAATAGAAACGAATCATAAATTATTCATTTATTTTACGGCTATTTATCATTTGTCCTTATTAACCCAAAATATTGCACGATACTCGACTCGAATATCAGTGTCAGTGACGTAGTTTGCGTATGGAATCAGAATAGAATCTTGGAAATTACGAAGTAACCGATTATTTTAAGATAATAAATTGAGAAGTATGTTATTCGTTAGTTGGAAATTCCTGAGTCCTTAATAAACCTCAGATAGTATTTATGAACTGCAAAATATCTTTCAAAAAAGTTAAAAGCTTGGCAAAAAATATGTATTTGTTTTTTAAGCAATTAAAGTTACACAAGATATAATTGTTATCACAATAATTATGTTTATTAGGCGAAGAAAAGTTTCATGTTTAATTTGGTTAATTCCTTAAATGAGTAATATAAATTAATAGCTAGAGGTACTTTCGTTTTTAAAATAAGGGCAATCGTTGCTTCCTTATGAAATCCAGTAAGAATATCTTAAGTTTTGGAAGCTATAGAAACATCTATACTTATAATAAAGCTCAATGTGTGTGTGTGTGCGTGTGTGTGTGTGTTGGCGCTCTACAGGCCAGACCGTTGGACCTACAGCTACCAAATTTGGTACATGTATACCTTGGAGGTCCGGAATGTGCACCTCGGAGCCCTTAAACCCTCGAATTTTTAATTAGAATTTGAGTTAATTAAAATTTAAGCGAAATTTCGACGTTTTTTCGCTATAACTTCCGAAAATATTATTGCACAAAGCTGATTTTTACATCAGTTTAAAGATTAAAAAATTAGCCTTCTAATGGTATCAGTGTTTTAATGTAAAACTCAAGCTTCTATTTTTAACGAATTTTTAAAGAAATATTTTAACCATGTTTTTTTAGCACGTGACTGGATAAAATAAAAGAACGCCGGAAGTTCAAAAAAAAAAATTATCATCGCAAAATAAATCTACAGAAATGCAACTTTCAGCACGTGACTGGATAAAATAAAATCTAATACTATAATACGAGGAATGGTTGCCAAGTCGAAAATCGCCCCAGAATTAATAAACTCCGGTAAACTTGGGGTTCTGGGGTTTTTGGCCATGAGGAATCGATTGGCGCCGGTTTTGAAGCGCTACGGTCGAGCAGTTCGGAGTTACAGATAGGATATTTTCAAACTTTATTAGTTCGCCATAATGGCTACTTAAATTTTCAAGCGGTAACGTGCTACCATCTATAGCCAATATAGCGAACTAATAAAGTTTTATGTTTATGCTGTTATAGGTTTATAATATGTTTCTTATGTATGTATATATGTTTGGTTTTTCTAAATAAATTTGTCAAAAATATTGAACTTCAACACACTTCAATCTTTACCTTTACTTTACCTTTGTATAGAATAGTTCCCTTTCCAAACTCTAACTTTGTTTAGAATAGTTTACAATGGTGCACTTTAACCGGTTATCTTTTCACCAATGGTTTCACAAATTTTCTTATGGCATGTATTGTTTTGATAAATCACAATTGAAAATTTAAATCTTCGAGTTAGCTTCGATACCTGTTTTCTCCGAGCGGAGCTCGGTCACCCGCTGGTAAATATAAAATGCGATATTTTCTTTAAAAAATAAATGCAAAGCAAAGGTTTCTACAATCGTTTGCAATATCTATATCATTAACTCAATACATTTTCTTTATTTACGGTAAACCTGGTTGAATTTTGACAGGATATGCATTGAAATCCCGACTTCATGGCTTATTTATGTAATCGTTTGCAATATCTGTATCATTAATTTAATACTTTTTTCCCCTTTCTCGCTTTCTTTAAAAAACATATTTAATATTTTGGCAACATCATCAAAACTTTTTTTTTTAATATTTTGGAAGCATAACCGATGGTTAAACCTGACTGATTTATAAAATTAAAGAATATTATTAGGAAAAGGTGTACTTTTAGAACTTTCCGTCCATCATCTTAAAGAAAATATTAATTTCAGGTCAATCAATGCCCGGAATTACTTCAAGGCTAATAAATATGTGATTTAATTGAAAATTTTAGAACGCTTTACTCATGGCGAACCAGCTGGTCGCCAAAGGCGGCTAGTCTTAAATAAGGCAAATATTATAAGAAATATTTGATTGAATAATAAACTGCTTCAAGCTTAAATTTATACTGACAGAGAGAGAGGAAGAAAATCTAATATTCTCAAGTTATATTACTACTTATTATCGTTATATAGCTCATAGCTTATGTTTAAAATAAAACTCTTGATGAGAATAGGTGTTTAAGATATAATTATCTTGCACAAGAAAAGAAAAGGGGTCTTTCTAGAATTTTCTCGCGTATTCTCTAATAAAGGTGTTATATCAGGGAACTCCAAGGCATGGTATTAGCGTGCAATAGTTATGAAGTATTGTTTGCCAAAGAATTCGAAAATCCTCTGCGCTTTTTCACATGCGTTAGGATGAGTTTAATTCAGTAGAATAGGGATAAGAGGAAAAAATATAGGGTGATTTGTTTATATTTAACAATCATGGTACCGGAAATGCTCACATCCTTCCGCGACTCAGCCCTTAGTGAAATAGAATCGTCGAAAAGTGGTCGTCTCAGGATACTGAAACGAACAGTATGAATTTAGCATTCGGCATGAACTTAACATTTTTACTAAATTTAGCGATAATTCCTGGCAGGTTCTTTTTTCTATTAACCCCTTCTGTGCAGTTAACAGTATCCGAAAATATAATTTGTGTCTTTTTCCCAATCGATTGAAATCTGATACAGAACACTTGTAATCACAAATTCACTTATCATATTTGATATATTTTAATCATCACGTCATATTAATCGCCTTTGCATGTTTCTAAAAGTACAGACCTACATACAATCAATCCTTTGTCAAATTTGGATCAAAATTTGACAGGTACTGTTAAATCTATAATTGTTAAATCTGTGTAGTGAATTTTATTCTTCTAGACCTCTGTCCTTCTATTTATTCTTTTAATTTATATTAGAATAGCTAAATAGACTTCTTCCAAACGGATTTTGCTCACAATTTGATAGAAATTTATAAATTTGGTGTAAAAATCATATACCAAATTTCATATGTCTAGCTCAAAGCGCTTTTGAATAATCTTTATCACAGGCAGATGAACATACAGGAAGACATAATGCGAAATAAGAGTTTTTTCGAATTCAGGTAGGTCTGAAATGAGGAAATACGGGAAAATACCGAGTTTCACGATTTTAATACTTTATCTATGCTTCGTATTAGAGCAAGTAGAAAATGATGTAAGGATTTGATGAAATTGTTAAATGATGTCAGGATTTGATGAAATTCTATAATGATGTAAGGATTTATATATATATATATATATATATATTAAGATTATGCCGGAAGCTTATAATAAAAATATATTTTTATTTCATTTGGTGATGTTTTTTAATGTTTTGCTTTGTTTTTGTCTTTTGCTGTTTAAATTGGCATGTCTCTTTTGCCGTAATTTTCGGGTCATGAGGTGTCAATACTTTTACCCATTGTCCACCGATGCCTCACAAAAAAAATCCCTTGTTTGGAATCCTTGCTTGAGTGTGGCCCTTGACGAAGTTTTCAGGCCGGATTCTTTTTCTATTGATTATTGTTTTGATTCGGTTGTGTTACTTTTTGCTTAGCTTATTTTGTTAATTAATTTAGATCCATTTGTATTTTAGTTGTAGCTGCATTTGCGCTCTCCAAATACAATGATTGATTAAAAAACTTTTTTAATTCTTAAACTTGTTTGAATCAGTAATGATTTTTAGTTTCGATTCCGGTTTTGGTTTCGTTTCAGGGGTTAGTACTGTTTCTGTTTCGTTTAAATAATTCTTTAATTATAGTATTTTGGATTTGTTTCATTAATTGGTTCTTATTTATTTACCTTTCATTTTGTAAACTTTTAGCATGTAATTTTGAATTGAGTTTTAATTTTGATTTCGACCTAGTTGGTTTCGTTTTAATTTTTGTTGACCAAGAAATGGGTTTTGATTGTTTTAATATTTTTATGATTGTATATATATATATATAATCGTTTCGAAAGTTTTTAATAAAATTCTTCTAAATTTTCGTGATCAAGAAAATCGATTCGGTAGTACTTCAACAATTTAGAAATATTAAAATAATAAATTCGGGAAAATTGTGCGAAACTTTGAATTCATTAGAAAAACATAATATTGATTAAAAACATTTAGATTTTCAAAACGCTTGGAATAAGTTTTAAAAGATGTGTTTTCTAGAAAATAAATATGTTTAACAGCTTTTTACAACTTTTCACTTTTGTGGCCCATATTAATAGCGCCACATAGTCCTTACCCCATTCTACTTATGCTTAAAAAACATAAGAACGTTTTAGAAAAATTATTAATATTTTAAAATGTCGCATTTAAACCCTGTTTTTACATATCAATAATTGGGTACTCATTTCTCCAAATTATTCTTAATTTTGACATCTATTTTTAAATATATTAAGCCTAAGAAATTTATTTGATTTCATTTCAAAGTGATTCATTATCTAAATTTAATAATATTCATTTATTTCCATTTCTGACATAAATCTACATTTTATATGATCACCAAATCAAATTTTTAACCATTCAAGATAAAACAATTCAATTCCAAAATCTGTAAGGAACTGTTTATTTAAAGAAATGTATGGAGTTGTGCTACTGATCAGATTTATACCTTTAAGTTGTTTTGTTATAAATCTGTTGCCTTAAAAAATCCATATTGCAAATACTCAAGTTTGTTTATAAATTAAATAGCAACATATTTATTATAATTACTTTTTTAAATTTGATAATCATCAAATAATGAAAAATGATAACCTTTGCTCATACAATATATTTTGGCTAAAAACATACATTTTCAATATTTGAAGTTCTCATTAATGTAATGTTAAAATGTTTTATAATTTAATTTATTGTGGTTAATTTATAGTCAAAACTACAAACTTTTTGCATAGTTGCTAGTTAAAAAACTATTTTTAGTAATTTATTAATGTCAAAACTTTATGTCTGCAGTAAATAATACTTAAAATTATATTTATACTGTACAATTTTGGATTACTGTACAATCGGGACTTTATTACTGTTCAATATATTCAATAATAAGTTTCAATTTTTTAAAGAATAATTTGTAGTATTGTTGTATAAAAAATTGTTGTTTGTTAATCAACATTATTCATTAAAATTATGTTTAAAGAAATGTTTTTAAATAAAATGTCATTATCCATTAAAATGTATTCTTTATTATGAATTTTAAAAAATTAAAAGTGGCTAAATATGTAGAAATTTTATTAGCATTTATATTTTAAAATTTTTGTTTCACTTTACTTATTTTTAGAAATTTTTTCAACATATTTAAATATAGATGCATATTAATTTTCAATCAGTTAATATTGCTGTTACTATAATTGTTTTGTTGAAAAAGTATCACTAAACACTTTTCGATAGCTCCGATTTCTTCTTTATTATATGATACTGAATTAAATTTGATATAGTTGGATGTATTTAGTTAATTAGATTTCTTTTAATATTAAATTGACTAGTGTTAGTGTATAGCCATCATATTGTACAGTTTTGCATTTTTGATGAGATGCAGTAATGCATTTATTGTATGTTGATAGTTGAAGTATTTAAACTTTATAAAATTTTAACTTTAGCATGTTATAAAAGCTAAATTTTTTTTATTCAATGAGAAAAATAATAATTCTAGATACTTTACAAAATGTTATTCAAAAATGTGAGTATGTTGTATGAATTTAAACTACAAATAAATAAAGAAATATTCAAAATTTTATTTTATTTAGAAGTTGAAGATTTCATTGAAAAAAGTTTTAATAATTTTATAAATTTAACAGTGGTATTGTACATGTTGAATTTTTATTTTTATATATCAATGTTATTTGTAATATTTGGTATCATATCATTAATCATTATATTATTTGAACACATATCATTGTTTAAAGATATATAATCATAAGACGTTTGTAAATATGAACATTTAATGTTGACTATTCAGTTTCAAATAAAAAAAAATTATTGTACATTTTTGGAATTCATTTTTGACTGGATAAATTTTTATTGCCTTTAATGAGACCAAATTCCAATATATTGACAAGAAAGATGACTCAAAAATAAAGAGAATTACACTAAAAATAAGGATTTTACAGCAAATTTTAATTTCAGAGTAATTGAATTACAGATGCCAAATGGTTGAATATTCAAAATACATGATTGACAGTTTATCAATGATATATATATAATAAATATATTTTATCAAAATGGCAAAATCTAGAGCTTTATGTACAGTTGGAGGGTCATACATATGCAATATCACTGTATCTTTGCTCTTTTTTGGGCATAGGAGTTTGCATACAAAATTTTCAAAAACAATGAGACACAATTTTTGATAAGTCTTTTCAAACAATATAAATTACATTTCAATGACTTGAGACAAACCCAAACCAAAGACATTGGAAAAAAAACTAAAGCACTTCCCTATGGAAGTTATAAAAATTTACATCTCATGTTCTTTTTACTAGAAATTGAGCATCATATTGAAAAATAGAATAATAATTTATAAAATTGCATCAAAAAACTTTTTTGAATACACTCAATCTAAAAAATTATTGATTAGACTTTTAAAAAAAAGGGAGATTTTATTTTTTAAAAAATGAATAGCATAAAAAACTTTTAATATAAAAGTGCATCTTCTTCCTTATATATGAAAACTGTTTTCTTATCATTCTTTTGTAGCTTCTTCAGGCAAATTAAGAATACAATACAGAAAAAGCTACATTATACACAAACTATTTCCACATATTAATTTGATGGAGGAGTTCTTCCGAAATTCTCAGCTTTCAGATCCATTATGTCACTAGTGAACAACTATTTTTAAATTTTTACAAACTATCAAAATGAATAATCATTGTCTATAATAAATTAAATAGATTGTTTTATTTTCGTTAAAATATTTTTTTATCCCTCTAAAAGTGTTAAATGTCTGTCTAATGATTAGGTTTGTCTCAAATGTGATTTGTGCATGGAATGATATTCCTAAAAAAATTGTGCAGAAGTTTGAATGAAAAACTTCCTTCATGCAAAAACACATCATTAAAAAAAATCCATCATTCTTTATAATAAATATTCATCATATCTTCGATTACAAGGTTTAAGATAGCTTACAGCCAGCACTTAAAAAAGCACTCCCAAATTTATAGATTCTTTAAAAAGAGATTTAAAATAAAAAACAAGTCAAAATAGATAACTATTTTACAATAATATTTTACTACTCAAGTAATAAAAATTTATATATTATGTTCTTTTTAAGAGAAATTAAGTTAATAGCACATTATTTTCAGGCAAAGAAAAATTATTAATTTTACTGAAAACTCAGGTGGCTCTTGTGGAGGCACAGAGGAACTTTTTTCAATATATAAATTTAATCTATATTTTATTTTTCCTAAAATACATAAGCTTGTCAAAAATATGACACAATTTCCATTTGAGTAGTTCTAGTCTTGTGGGTACATTTTGCTAAAATGGCATATTTTCCTTCACTGAGAGGGAGGGTTGAAATTGAATTTATGTCCCAGTTCTGATTTTCTACAATTAGCAATAGTATATTACTTTTCTTCATTTGTGTAGTTTTGAAGAAAGAGGGTTTCTTTTTTAAAGAAAATACTTTAATCCTCTCAGTCACCATATACTTTTATTTTAGTCTGATAATTTAACTTTTTTTTTGTATTTATTCAATTTTTCAGATCTTTAAAAGATTTTAACCTTGAGGGTTTAAATATTATATATATATAAAATATTTATATTAATATTTAATATATATATTATATATATGTTAATATTTAACATATATATATATATATATATAATTTATGAATTGGGTGTGGAAATAGGGAAAAGTCTTTAATGGTTACACATTTTTTCTGCAGAATAAAATTTTAAAATAGAAAATTCAATAATAATAAAATAATTTTAAAAGATGATGCAGCAAATTTTTTCTAGGATATATAATGTTCAACATGTGAATGTATTATGAAAACTGTTATCATTATATTTATTAGACCTCAAGATTTTTTTTTTTTTGTTCAACCTCATTAGTTTAGTGAATCTTTAAAAACCAGAGTAAAAATAGAAAATAACACAGAATATTTATTTTAAATTTAAATATTTAATTAAAATTTCACAATTGTTTAGTTATAATTAATTTATTGTATTAAAAAATATTAAATTATTCTAATACTAAACTATTAATTAAATTATTCAAAATTAGTTAAAAGAACAAAGTTTAAATTACACTGAAATGTAACACTTCAAAGTACTTTTTACATAGCACCCATATGGTTATATTGTATGAGCCACCACTTTTGAAGGAAAAGAGATTTAAATTGAAATTTCCTTCATATTATTAAAAATAGGGAGGAGTAGTAAGAAAATTTATAATATATATACAGAGGAAGATATATATATGTGTTCTTGTATGTTAACAACTTGAGATTTGTATTTCAGATTAAAAATGATTGTACGAATTCAAAGCGTACAAAATTTTTTAATGACTTCAGAAACTTTGAATTGTGATAGGACTATATATTCTTGGATTTTGCTAAGCTCAGAAAATTCTTTCAATATGAATTAGATTTCACTGCAATTGCAGAAATCCTTTTTTTTTTTTTGCCATCGGAAATTTATCCTAGCAAACTGACTAATAGCTAAATTTGCATCTTTTCTTTATTTTATTTTTGTCTGACAAACCAGGATATGTTTTCTGGATCTGTATAAAAAAGAAAAAATATATGCTTTATTAAAGCATTTCACGATTCCTTTTTAAAAGGATGAAATCCATGCACTGTTAGCTGAGGTAAAAATAGTACAACAACATGGAGTGTTCTTAAGGGCTGGCAATGTGCGTTTGGAGAAGTACAATATCTACATGGGAAATGCAGAGAAAACATAGCACCTTCATGAATTTTTGGATTCATTTCAGCTATCCCACATATATTGAATGCTTTATATTTTTGTAATATCAATCTGTTAATTATCAAAAGTATTGGTTTTCAACATGAACTTTTGTTTAGAAAAAAATGTTTATAATCATGGAATTGGAAAAATATGGAATTTCATGAAAAGGGCAGTTAAATGCTTGACATTCCTTGGACGACAGCTGTAAATCTCTTAAAAAGAATATAAAATTCTTTGACTGCTTCAAGACCCTCTATCAAAGCTCATATATTTCATTAACTATCTTCTACCTAAGCAGAGAGTCAGCTTTACTTGTATTAAAATAGATAGTTTGCAGGGAGGGTTTTACAAGGGATGCTAAAATCTTATAAAATTACTTTTCTAGCAAAAACAAAAAGACTAGCACAAGAGGATAATAGAGGCATTGTAATTTGCTTCTACGTCTTTATGGCTTGCATAGACTGGATGCCAGTTTTGTATGCATCAGAAATGTATGAGTGACACTCAAATGGGTCAACTAGGCAAAAAGTAATTCTTTTGGAATGAATCCAAAAGAGATGATTCAGCTTTAGATATTTACATGGCACACTTTTCAGAAACTTTCATTAGATTCTTATTCATACTTCATTAAAAAGATTTGAAATTTGATAAAAAAATTTCTCTCAGAAATTTAGTTTTAAAGATTTATAGGATTTCCAAAATTAGGTGGCATGCATATTTAATGTGTATGCAATTTTATAATATTTTAATAAAGAAAATTATTTATATTATCAATTAGCAAAGGTCAATTGATGGACATCTTAAAAAATTTGGTTTTCCAAAACTACCTGAGATTTTTTCAAAAAATTCACTTGATTGAAATTTATTTTTCTAAAAAGTTTTAACTGAATCTTTGACACATTTCAAAAGGGCCTTACCATTTACTTCAAATATTAAATGGCATATAAAAGTAGAATAGATATGTTTCTGTACAGAAATATTTTTTTAATAATATGACTATAATAATTTAAAACAAAAGACACAATAAATTTTTTTGTACAAGAGATATATAGTTCTAGGAATATTCTACAAAATACAAATTTCTTTCTTTTCCATGGTATTTTAAAATATCCAGCTTTCTTTGTTTGCTGGGTATACATTTAAAATTCTCTCTTTAACAAATAAGTTGGAAAAAAAAGAAAAGAAAAAGAAGAAGAAAGAAAATGAGAAGTAAGCAACTTACCAATGAGAGTTCTTGATAAAAAAATAAAAATTTTAAACATGCAATGACTCATGAGTTAGTTGCCAAGTATGATATGCAAAATGACATAGTGCAATATAATATTCATAAAAGTTTATCTAAAGATATATGTGTATATTATGCTGATGTATTCACAAGGAGAGGAAGACAATATATACAAGGACTCTCCGATAAATAATCCCATCTGATAGTCTGGGTGATATGACTTCCTCCAGTGACAGGTGGGAGGTCTTTGGATGATTCACTTTGGCACCTGCAAGGTAAAGAACCAATCAATGTAAACAAATAAACAAAAAATGAATTAATTTATGTTCATGTAAAAGTACATTTCATTTATTTAAGCTTGGATATCTCAGTAAATCCAGTAATTGTATTTAGTAATGCAAAAATAATAAAAAAATTTGCATTTATTTTTAAAAAAATTGTTAAAAAAATGTTTGTTTCATAAAAAATTGTTTCATTTATTACATTATATTTTTGGCGGTATAATTTCAGCTCTTATTTTAAATCTGTTTAGTTTCCAAATGTTTTTATTGCATATTAAAACTCTTTAATTTGTTTAAAATTACTTTTTATTTACATTAGAATAATTTGCATTTGTTACCATTATTGTTTTAAATTATTATTATTTTTAATGTTGTTTTAAATTATTATTATTTGTCATCATTAATCAACAGTATAATAAGATTAGTTCAAAGTTGTTTTAGATTTGAAAGCTTTACTTGAAATTTTGATATTTACCAAATACTTTTGGTGATTTAAACCAATTTAGCATAAATTTGAGAAAATTTTCAATACACTAATCTCTTTTTTACATAACAATTAAGAATTATAGCTTCAAAAGATTTGTAATAAAACACTTTTCTTAATCAAAAATTTTGGCAAAATGTA
This sequence comes from Argiope trifasciata, assembly GCA_026543055.1. NCBI lineage: Eukaryota > Metazoa > Arthropoda > Arachnida > Araneae > Araneidae > Argiope > Argiope trifasciata. The sequence continues at coordinate 202,731 of JAPMOQ010019071.1, forward strand.
AACACACAGAAACACAAAAGCAAGATGCTAACTGACAGGGTATTATACTGTATTATATGGCATAACTTGTTGTTTGAGGGGGGGGGGGAGAGACCTCTCAAAAGCAAGGCAACACAGCATCTGCACAAGAACTTAAAATGGAAAATTAACAGAAATGCAATCAATGTATGCAGACACTTAGATTTGTCATAGGACTATGACATCATATGAGTTAATTAGATACAAAATTTTTTGAATACTGAGTCCCTGAAGAATTTTTTAATTCAAACACTTTTATAAACTGTATGGATGTTGTACATAAAATAGTTTAGTGAACTATTAGAATTTATTATATTCCCTTTAGATATAATTTCATCATATTTGAATTTTATTTATAAATTTTTATGATAATTTGTCTAATTCAATCATTTTTAAATTACTGGAATAAGTCAATATATTAGGTTAAAAATAAGCAATTAAATAAATTTTTTTTGAGTAAACAATGAATACATATTTTGTTATCTAATAAACGAGCTTGTATTTATTTTTTTATCCTTACAATTAGGATTACTGTCTAAGCACAGTATTTGTCTTTGAAAAAAAAATTGCATTTTTAAATTTGATTTGATGCATTCTTTTTATTAATATCTTTCTGAGCTATAGCATGAATTATCACTTCAAAAGATGATATGAATCGTATGAGATACGCAAATGAAAGAAAAATAATTTTCCAGTTGATTAGTCCACGGATTATATAGATTAGAAGCTAATTTATTTTCTAAACTTCTTTATTTTCTGAATATCTCATAATTTTCTTACTAGAACATGTTTCTTTCAATATATTCTATATTTTCTTGGTACAATAATATTATTTTGTTTGTTTGTTTGTAGATGCCGATTTTGGACTTCATTCTTTACTCCAAGCCTTGTAATAAAGGTCAAATGTATAATTGATATAAATATGTGTAAGAGATAATTACCTTTTTAGCTCAGTAAGGTCGCCCTGATTCTCTGGGTCGCTTGAGCTGTACTTTGAGTCTTTTTGTTCCAACTTGGAATCCATTCATAGCTTGAATAGCAGCATGAGCACTCTGGGGGTTATCATAGCTCACAAAACCTGCAAGACATATCAATAATTAAGATCTGATATTTATGACTTTACCCTTTAAAATATTTATGCCTTTTTGTAAAATAAAACATTAAAAAAAATCCACTAATTACATTCTTATTGGTCAATTTCAAAATAAGATCAAATAGTATATTAATAAAAAGGCAGATAAAATGTTATTAGGACTGTTAAGATAACCAAATCCTTGATTCTATTTACTTGCATAAAATTATACACGATCACAAGTTAAGAGACATGATATAGTTTCAGGCATTGAAAATTATGAGTTAAGGATTGACGAGGATATTCAAGATAAACAGGACTACACATAAAACAGATATTACCTATTTCTTGTTCACTACCAAGAGATTATATACAAGTTAAAAGCCATTCTTTCAAAGCATTGTGGTAACAATTGTTTATTAAATATCATTCTGTAATTCCTCAATCAGGTAGATTATAGTATTTTTCAAACAAATGTTTTTCAACCAATATTTTTGACCTAAATTCTCAGTCAAAACTGATGAAAATTAGTTTTTACTGAGGATTTAGGTCAAAAATATTTGTTTGAAACATACTATAATCTACTACAATTGATTCATTAATTACTTTTTAAATTGAAAAAAAAAAAAAAAACATAATATAATTGTTAACATAAATTGTAAAGTACATTATCTGAAAACAAACAAAAATAATAATAACCATAAGGATGTTAAAATAATGTATTTTTTACACATTTTTATTTACTTTATATTTATTAAAGAGGAAGAACGAAACAATTACAGATTTTTTCACAAAAATGTTCAAAACTCCTTTTTAGATTTATTTAACCAATTAAATAATTAACAAAACTAAGGGCATAAGTAATTAAATAAATTTACAATGGCAAAGTGCTATTGATTGCTCATAGAATATAAGTTACTTAGAGTATACTGTTACAAAAGTTAGGCAAAAAATAATTCAAAAGATTCTTTTTTGTGGGGCTAGGAAGGGAAGTAGAATTAAAGAAGCAACGAGTCAAATGTTATTGGAAATTAGAAGTTTAACTTACCGAAACACTTGCTTTGGTGGGTAAGTCTATCCACAAAAACTTTGGCGCTGACAATGTTCCCAAATGGCATAAAGATCTGCATCAATTCAACATCTCCAAATTCTTGGGGGATGTGGTAGATAAAGAGGTTGCATCCATCAGGACCTAAACGCATCGAAAACTTCCAATTCAGTCCTGGAAACAATGGGTTTGAACTTGCACACATTTTGATTACAGACAAATTAATTATTAATAGTACCCATCCTAATTAAATATTTGAATTAAAGAAAATGTTACTGAAACTAAATTTGTGAGGTGTTGATATTAACAAAGGGGGAGGGTACTTTTTAAAATAGCAAAATTTTCATTTAACAACATTTATTATTTTAAATATCATTAATAACATTGAACAGTGGTAATTGCAGGGAATGCCATTGCAACAATTAGAATTCAAGATAAAGACTTTCATTGCATGCTTAGTAAAAAAATTGTATATTTACTTGTTTGAATCACTAAAAATGAAATTTAAAACAAACATATTAAATTCCATTTATATACATTAATGCACATAATAATAATGAATAAAATAAACTGACATAAATGACATAATGAATAAAATGATATAACTCATTAGCTCATTAATAATTAATTATAAAAAACTAAGTAGTCATTTATGAATAATTAGAGCAATCAAGAGATAATTTTTAGTGAGAGCAAAATAAAACAAAAATAAATGTGTAATAATATACAACAAAAAATGTATATAACAAAAATTTAAGTTTACTAACAAATTTAGTCGCTTTAAGTAAATTTTTTAATCACTTTAAGTTGCGTGTAAATTATTTACATAACACCTTTTTTTGACAAGTAAAAGTTTGTAACCAAATTATAAAATCAAAACTAGTAAATTTATAAATCATAACTAATAATAATATTTTTACTTATATGTTCCTTTTGCCACTAAAGCAATTTTTAATATACAATACATTTATATTAGATTTTTATGATGTAATTTAAATTCAAAATAACAACTGTTTTCATTTCTTAAATGTGTTAATAATTTTTTAGAAAAATACTATAAGTTTTCGCTTATTTGATTGTGCAAATAATTAAATGATTTTGTATTTGAAAAAGTAGTAGTATGAATAGTGCAGAGCTATAAATAAGTTTTTATTTGGCAATATTTAGTACTTATTTAAAATAACGAAATATTTTTTTACCTCTGTTTTTGGAATGTGAAATGTAAATAATATAGTATATTATATATAAGGAATAAAAACAAAAAGATTCTTCTCTCACCAAATAATTATGAATATTAAATAAATTAAAAAATGCAACAACTTTAATTCTGAAAAATAAGATTTCTATTAAGAATGAGATTAACTTTCTAAACAGAAAAATCAATTTACATTCTTTATGTTTGATTTGCAAGCAGTTAAATCATATTCATTAATAAGATAGCTGATAGTTTTGAAATACATATATAAAAGATATATAACCCACACAAAACCTTCTTATTGTCAACAATTTATATTTTTAATTAAATTATGAAGATCTGTTGCATCAAAATTTTTTAATAACTTATTATTTCTCAAAAAATTATAGTCAGTTCAAAATAAATTTTAAAAATAAAAAAAAGAGTTGATCTTTTTCTGTAGAGAAGTGATAATTCTTAATAAATAGCGTAATATTTAATTAAACATGTACTATTATTTTCTTATTGTAAGCATATATTTAAGCACCAACAAGTATATGCTAACAGTATGGAATATGAAATCTTTTATCAGAGTAGAATTTCAACCTGCATAGACTGTTAGGAGCAAGTAATCAAGTTTCGAATCAATTTTTATCTTCTAGTAAACCTTAAAACAATTTATAAGATAAAAAACTTATTAAAAAAAATCAGCAACATTGTGCTGACATATTGCTTTAAGGTTTCTTACAACGCTATGTATGCACATTGGAAATACAGTTCTTTATTAATAAGAAATCAACTATTAAATTAATGACTATGAAATTTTCATCGAAATATTAAAATTATCCTTACACTTCATAGTATTAGTCAAAAACTAAATCTGAAAAAGAATTATTAAGTAGTTTAAATTTCCATATGACAATATACAAGTTTTATTTATAAAGATTTTTTTTTCAACTTTTCAAATAATAAAAAACAAAACCCTTCAAAACCCAACAAACCGCTGCAAAATTACTATTTTTTTTTTAAACAAGAAAAGATATTCTACATTAAATTGCTCATTGTTGAGAATTGTAAATTTTTATATAAAAATAACTGGCTATTTTGCAAATATGTAAACCATATAGGAAGATTTAAAAAAATATATCATGTAAACAACAGACTAAATTTTTTACATGATGTAAACAGATAGAAGTGGCTCAAAATTTGGAAAATAAGTAGTTAATATTTCCTTACATGCTTTGAAAGACTATCTCTCTGGATATATCAGGAAAAATATATTGTCAGGAATAATTGCACAAAAGTGTGCTAAATGCTTTGAATGAATTAACTGCCATTTTCTATTTATAAAAAATAATGCATACAGAAATATTTACTACAGAATCAATTTTTAAGACAGGCCTAAGTTAAAGACAGATTATTTTGCTTTATTTTGATCAAGTTCAAAACAATTTAATTCTTTTGAAAGAAAAAAAAAAGGATCAATTTTTTTCTCTTGCAACAAAAAAACATAAAGTATGAAAATAAAAATGAACAAAATGCAATAACTACGAGAAATGCAATTTATATTTAGCTATTATCTAAAACTTTTTCATTATTTTATTTTTTAAATAATAGAAATGAACTTCAATCTATTTGTTTGGCTCAGACTATGTATTATTATATACATGTATTATAATTGTATTCATTAAAATTATGTAACATATAAATATGACAATGAAACTAATATACAATTGGTTTTTAATAACAGGATGATTATTCTAAGTTGGGCCTTGCATCGGAGATTGTATTCTTAGTTCAATTCAATGCCATAACTAAAATAGGCAAGAAGATCTTGTGGTTTGGATATTATACAATAATAAGCTCAAAAACTTCAGAATTTGAGATTATATACATATTGCTCAGTTCGAAGTCAGAATCTTTTTAAAATGTGAATTAATGCATACAATTAAAAAAAAACTTAGCCTTCAATCATGGTTAGATAACTTGTTGGATCTTTTTTTGTGAGTGTGTGTTCAAATACATTTTCACATTCAAGTCAGAGATCAGAGACAGATCATATTAATAATAAAAAGAGAATTTTGCCACATTTTTAAGATTTATAAAAATAAATATACCAAAGAAACTTTTAATGTGTCAAAATTCATCCTATATTTGCAAATGCTTAGAGAAGGAGAAAAAACTGAAGAACATGTTTGTTGAGAAACAGAATGGCTAATTAATTTCTTTCCAAAATGGGCCCCCTTCTTTTAAAGCTGGTGTTGTAAATATTTAAGTCCATACACATATCTCAAGAATAAAAAATTTTAATTTTGATGAAATATTAAAATTTTATTTATTTAAATTGTAATTAATTTGCCTTAATTAATTCAAAAATACAAACTCGTAATCGAGTTGATTCATACAGATACAATGCAGGTCAACAGTCCATTGATAATTCAATTTTTGGAATCTCTTTCATTTTATTTCACCAGACAAAATGATGTAAATATCACAGCTTGAAACAATGAGTGGTGAGAAGTTTTGTAATTAATGTTAGTATGAGTGTCTCGTAATGTGAATTGGCTAAACTAGCTCAAATAGAATTTTGGATTATAATGTTCAAGAAAATATAACCTTACCCTCTTTCTGCACAGGAGAAGCAAGGGATGATGACTGACATAAGGTGGGTGCATATTGGCCAAAGGTTGCAGGATATGAGGCTAAAAGAGAAAATATGGTCATCTGATGTGTTGGTGTACCAACAAATTGGGGACAAAAAAAAAAGTACTCACAAACACAAGGATAGGCTGAGGGAAGACTAGGGTAGGGCTGCTCAGTACTCGCCAGAGGGTTGCCTGGAGGAGGGTAAGGAGGTGGTAATAAGTTCTGAATACATAAAACAAGTCTCAGGGAATAAAAAGATTTGTTTACCTTTCTCAAGGGCGTCGGTATAATCGGGATAAAATAACAATACAGGATTTCCTAAGGGTAAAAATTATGCATTACTACTATGTGTGTGTGATGCATAGTAATTATTTTCTAATTGACAGGTAATAATGGAAAGAAAGTAATCTAAGTGCATTTGGGCTTTGTGCCATTAGAGGATATAAACTGAGGAATGACTCAAAATAGGATTTATTTTTTATTGCATTACCAAATGTCGTCTTCTATTTTCAAAGTTGCAAAAATGCAGATTCAGCATTTTCAATTTTGGTTAATGAATCTTGTTATAGTACTTCCTCTTTCCGTTGTATACTTCATATTATGCAGACATGCATTGAGCTGGTTGCTTTGCTTTGTTTCTTTAAGTTTCATAAAACTTTCCTAAAATGTGACTAAAACAAAGATTTAACACTTAAAAAATGCTCTTATTTTTTGGACCCATAGACTAATACACAATTTAAGCAAAAAAAAAAATGTTTAATCTCTCATGTACGATTTATTGGCACATCAGAGTTGTAAAAATGTTTACCAACAATTTTATTCATTTTTTAAAAAGAACAAAATTTTTTTAAAAAGTTGAAATGAAACTAATTTACATTGTATTAAAATTCAATTCTATCAGAAAAAAGAAAATGCCTTTAAAAGCACATATTTAAAGTGTTATGTGTAATAAATTATGCAAAATCTAAGGTGGAAAAAAGAATTCCAAAAATTCCCCTCACCTATATAAAAATAGTAAAACAATGTCCCAAACAAATTAAATCTTAATTAATACACAGCATAATAAAATTAATCTAGTCATATGCAAATCGATACAAAAACAAATTTTCAATACATAATAAACTTTAAAGAAATATGCAATGAAACAAAGTCTTGCGTAAAGCCTATTTCATGATTATAAATGCAAAAACAACTGGATAAAAAATATGTCTAATAACGGATGCTTATTGACATTTAAAAAATGCCTTCTTAAGCTTATTGATTAACATATAGGATGCATAACTATCCTAAGCATATATTTTATCACTTTCTAGTTCTTAATAGCACTACCCCACTTCTATGTACTTGTCTTTAATGTTTTGTTTTCATTTACAAAACTTTTTGTAACTCCCTACAAACTTATTTTATTCTAGATATATTGCAGTTCTCAAATTTACTTTAATGTAGTTTTATGTTTTCCATTTTCATAATTTAATCAGTTTGAAATGGAAAGAAAGTAATAGAATGTAAAAATTAACTAGAAAAATTTCAACAAATCATGATATCATCGGTGAGGCAGAATGAATCATTTTTGATAATATTCATGAACCTGAGAGACAAATAAAAGCTATAAGGAATTAAGCAGGTTTTAAAATGCCATGGTTAGATGAAGAATGATGTAGGGGTTAATTGAAGGAATAAGAGATGCAGCTGGAAGCCTCCTTTACAGACAATGAAATATATAAAGGAACTTTTCAACTAACATGCCATCATCTGTGAAGAAGAATTTCGATCATCTTCCTGAACTTAAAGGACAGATAGAAGGTATAAGGAATAAGAGATAGAAGTAGAAGTCTGTTTTGGATTGCAAATCTGATACCAATTATAAAAATCTTAATGCTTTGTAGAAAGAAAGAATATGTAGAGCATTTATCTACCCTTACCCTTTTACCAGATAATGAATAAGCAGAACTAAAAGGGTGGAGTAGTATGAGCAATTCCTTTGCATTGGATGTTTATGTGATGTACATACTAGGAATAAGAATATAATATACAAGGTGTCCTTGAATTAATGAATCAAATTTTAATAGCAAGTAAAATACATAGAAAAAAGCATTTTTTGTACAGAAATGTGGGGTTAGAAATGAAAAGTGCAAGTAGAACAAGTAAGTACTAACAAACTGGAAAAATGCAGTATCCATGAAACTCCAATTAACTCTGATGAGGATGTCATAAAAAATTTCAATTGCTGCTGCAACTGTTTGTGAAATCATAGGCATCCTGGAAAATATATGCCAATCACTTGCTAAAGGCTATCAATCTGTATCAATAGTAGTGGTACATTTGTGCACTTATTGTAATATTATGTAAGTAAAGAGCTTTCATTTCATTTCTTCAGCATTTTTGTTTTTTCCCACCTAATTGTTTCATTTCCAAACCCACATTGCTAAAAAAAAAAAAAAAAAAAAAAAAAAAATGCTTCTTTGTAAGTATTTTACCTACCCTTGAGGTTTTGGTCCATGAATTTAGGGACACTCTGTGTAATGCACATTTATGAAAAAATTACCAATTTTTTTTTCCTGAGCCCTTTTACTAGCATTAATAGTTCCTTCTGCTTCACATCATTAATATTTTGATTAACTAAAAAGTGTAAAAGTGGGGTAATACTGTATTTAGATTTTAAGCAGGGGAAAAAAAGTGGGCTTCAAATAAAATAAAAAAATTCACTATTAGAAAACTGATTGACAGCTGCCAAAATTTTAAATATGAGGTGCAAGTCTGTTTCAGACCAATACACTTACTTGACAGACTAGAGATATCATTGGCATAAATATCTGACTGGGAAGGCACATCTCCCAGAGCAAAATTTGGCATTTGTGGGCAAGAAGGTAGGGCAGGGGCAGTCATGCCTAGAGGGGAAAAAAACAAAAGGATTGCTAATACTCCATGCAGGACAAAAATAATCCAATTATAAAAGCAGACAAATGCCTAAGATATGCCTTTTCTGGGTGGGGTAGGAGAGCACTGAGCTATTTTAGCATTGCGTTTTGGGTAATCAAAATTTGTACTTTTATTCAATTTACAAAGATCATATATTCAAAGATATTCCAATTAAAATCAGGTATCTTTTAATTTTTGCAAAATCATGCTTAAAAATCTTCTTTTTTTCTTTTTCTTTTTTTTTTCTTTTTTTTTTTTTCCACTTGAGGATATTATAACACAAGTGAACAGTTTTGGCAATCTTTTTTAAAGTTTGTACTTTCTAATATACTATTTAGTATAAATTATTTTTATGTTAAATATTTTTATACATAAAAAAATGAAAATAATGTTATAAAGATGTTCTGAAATCAAGTGATTTGTTATTTTAATTTACCAAATAAAAACTGCTACTGCTAGTATTAAATTAAAATCTTTAAAAAATATCTAGTTTTGGAAGTTTGGGAGGTATGCTGAAAATATGGTCCATCCTGACACTGTTTCTACAAAGCTTAATCTGCCTTTGACACCATACGAGATATATAATGACTAAAAATGAGCATAATGACTAAAAATTAAGCAATATATTTTTTATTGTATGTAATAATAGTGCAGTATGTTAATTCCAGAAATGAGTTTGCATTATCTTGAACTTGGACTCCATCCTTTTTATTTACCATCAGTTAAAATAAAATCTCTTAAATCTAAATACAAATCTAAGTTGTGAAGCTATTTCAATCAGGAATAATGAACTTTAAGGTCAACAATGTGGCCAAGAAAATTTGAAAACTTTTAAATAATACCAACTTTCATACCATGGTATTTTAAATTATAACCTAAAGTTAAGTTTGGGCTTTAGGTTATATAAAGTGTTCTTCTCAATGGTAAAAAAATGTATCATTTCTAAGCTGAATTTTAATCCAATTTGAAATTTTTAGTCAATTGTTTTTCCTCCCCCATTATTTAATACATCTAAATAAATATATGATTCATTAATGCAGTTAACATATATTTAAAAAGTACTAAATCCTGAATTATACTACAGGATTTCCAAAAGTTCATGTAGTTAAAAATAAGTTATTTTTACAAAATATGGGATTAAAAATTTGAAAGGTGATTTCTGAAGATGGTTCGATGAATTAAGCAACGACGAGATAAAATTCACATTTCACTTTCTTGAAAAGCAATATGCAAAACACAATTTTTTATACAACATAAAATCCTGGGATATTTAAAATTAGCCAAGTGGATGTTGTTGCCTGGTTCATTGAGATGTTGGTTGCATTTAATTTCAATTAAATCTTTTAAATATAATTTCTATTCAAGATTCTTCAGCACTATTTATTAATTTTTAATTATCTTATACATGTTCGGTTTATTGTGTATATGAATCTTCCAATGGAAACTAGCTTTAAGGCATCAAGGCAAGATTAAAAATATAGTACCTAGTTCATCTAAAATCCTATTTTCTGGGCCTGTTTTGCAAACTATATGGATATTAAAAAATCTCCTTTTCTTTGCTTTCAACAATGAAAGAAAAACATATGATGAAACAATGAAAACGGTTTGAGTTTCATTGCTTCATCATGTGTTTCTTCGTTGAAGATTAGATACAAAATGTTTTTTAAAAATCGCCAAATTAAAAAAAACTATTAAATTGTTATCATTATAAAGATAATTTTTTAAATTTTGAAATGGTGTAGAAATATTACTTGCACAACAATATGTTCTGAACTAACCATGAAAAAATGCCAAAATTTTGCTTTAGTTTTACATAACATTTTAATAAGAAATATCACTAAAAAAATGACCCTGGAAGCAACAAAATTTGGTTGCTCTAAGTCAAATGGCTTAACTAATAAAGCCCTAAAATACATACTTTTAACCTTATTGTTAATAGAAACTGAGATAACACCACAAATTTGCAATTAATCTGGGTCCTAGTTAACATAATCATATGCAGTATTTATACTGCATATGATCGGTAATGCCAATTTCTTAAGTTGATTGTTGTGAAAGTCTATTTCTGTTATTGGATTGTTGTAATATTGTAAATTTGCTTTCCTTAATTTGGGTTAAATGTTTTATCGAATATATCTTGCTCTTTTTATTTAAATCACTAGAGAACAACTATAATGTTCTTCTCTTTATGTTTCATTTCCTATGCTCTGCTGCAAAATTATCTTGTTTTCAAATAATTAAAATAGTCTTATTATTAGCCTTTTGATCACCCAAATCCAAACATGTTTCCAAGTAGGGGAACATGAATACTAATCATGATAAAAGTTTAATCCAATTTTTCTGTGCAAAGTGAAATTCAGAAAGGTATTAAACTTATTAAATTACAACAAATATAAATAAATTAAATGTCTACACTATTCTAAACGAGGGCTTTTAAATTTTTCCCAATCATAATCCTTTTGATAAGGAAAAATTTTCATGACATTGCACTTATTATAAATTAATAAGAATACAGTTGATATAGTTTTATAGCATATCAACCATATTTTGCTTACTTTTTAATCCTAATGATACAGTGAAGAATTAATTAATGATGAAATGAGCAAACTTTGCTTAAAATAGCAATACAGCATCTTTTCCCGAGATGTTTCTGGATTAAAACAGATTTTCAACAATAACCACTTAATATTTAGGAGCTTCTTGGACACTGTGAGGATATACATGATCTATTAACATACATTTTAAGATTTCACACATTTTCTGATTTAACAAATCCATTTTATTTACCAAATAATGTAGCATTGAAACTTACCCATTTTATCAGTTACATTAGATCCATATAATCCAGTGGGTGTGCAAGCTAGAAACAAAATTTTAAGTGAATTACTGATGATAATGAAATATATGATTATGCATATTAACGTAATTAAGATTACTCACACTGACTGGGTGGAAGGGTTGGGCTAGAGGCAGGACTGATGGGAGGCAGCTGCAGTTGACCAAGGGGAGGAGAGAGGGAACTGACATAGCTCTGATGGGCAACTGCTAAAGCCTGCTGATTCAGTATCTATAATACATAAAATACGTTATTAATATATATATATATATACATATATATGTTACTGTGAGAGACCGAAATTGGAGAATGTCGACATTCGCTGGTGAATGTCAACACATACCAAAAACGTTGGTGAAAGACCGTACAATTGATTACATTTCTTGCACTTTCGGACCATCGCCGGTATATGTCGACAATCACAGACAAGCTTTGGTGGAATTTGAAAAGATGATTAAAGAGCTCGAAAAGGAGATAACAGAAGGCAACGTCAACAAAGAGGTGCGGCCTAGAGCACGTTGTGTTTTGCTGGAACACAAGGTCAACTTAGAAATATTGAGATAAGAAAATGCAAATCTGCATTTCTCCTCTCCGGATACGGAGAGATGAAACGCATATTCAAGATTCACCATTAGTGCATTGTGGATGTCGACATTTGCCGGTGTAAGTGAGAAATGAGGATATCTAGCAAATATTTCGGACATAAACCAAGCGACTACGTGAATGTTGACATTCACCAGCGAATATCGACATTCTCCAGATTTCGGACTTTCACGGTAACATATATATATATTTGAAAAAGGAAAATTTATACAAAAAAGAATGTTTAATTTTTAGTTAATTTGTAATTCTACTAAGGTCATTGACCAAAATAATCACTAAATATATAGAGCTCTCATAACCTTAGATTTCATAATGAACACTACAAGACTCATTGGTCACAGTCGCCGATAGTTTTTTACATACTGTTAGATTGAGATTGAATACAAAATTTAAATCTAAATGACCATTATTGTTTCAAGAAGCATATGGTTTATTTGTATTATCAAATTTTTAAAGGAAAGGAATAGTAAAAAAAAAATTATAACCATATGCTAAAAGAAAGATTTTTTAGTGTTTCAGTATATAATGTACTAACTATTCTCTCTCTATATATATACACTGAAGTGACAAAAGTCATGGGATAGCAATATGCAAATATACAGATGGCAGTAGTATCGCAGCGTAAAAGTATAAATGTGCAGTTCGTTTTCCAAAGCTTTCATTTGTGTTCAAGTTATTCATGTTAACAGGTTTTTCGAGATTTATGGTGGCACGACGAGAATTAACAGACTTTGAATGTGGAATGTTAGTTGGAGCTAGACACGTGGGTCATTCCATTGCGGATATCGTTAGTGAATTCAACATTCCGAGATCCACAGTATCAAAAGTGTGCCGAGAGTATGAAATTTCAGGCATCACATCCCATCATGGACAGCGCAGTGGGCGACCTCCTGCACTTAAGACCGACGTCTGTGTAGAATGGTCAATGTTAATAGACACACAACACTTCGTCAAATAACTGCAGGAATCAATGTGGGATGTACGAGGGACGTGTCCGATAGGACTGTGCGGCGAAATTTGTCTTCCTTGGGCTATGACAGCAGAAGACCGACTCCAGTGCCTTTACTGACAGCACAACATCGCCTGCAGCGACTCTCCTGGGCTCGTGAGCATATCGACTGGTCCCTAGACCAGTGGAAAACCGTGGCGTGGTCAGATGAGTCACGATTTCAGTTGTTACGAGCTGATGGTAGAGTTCGAGTGTGGCGCAGACCCCACAAAGCCATGGACCCAAGCTGTCAGCAAGGCACTGTTCAAGCTGGTGGTGGCTGCATAATGGTGTGGGCTGTTTTTACGTTGCATGGACTCAGTCCTCTGGAGTAACTGAACCGATCATTGACTGGAAAGGGTTATGTTCAGCTGCTTTCAGATCACTTGCAGCCATTCATGGACTTCAAGTACCCATACAACGATGGGATTTTTATGGATGACAATGCGCCATGTCACCAGGCCAGAACTATTCGCGATTGGTTTGAAGAACATTCCAGACAATTCCAGCGAATGATCTGGCCACCTAGATAGCCCGATATGAATCCCATCGAGCATTTATGGGACATCATCGAAAGGTCCGTTTGTGCCCAAACTCCTGCACCATCCACACTTAAACAATTATGGACGTCTATACAGATAGCATGGCTCAATATTCCTGCAGAGGACTTCCAACGACTTGTGGACTCCATGGCACGTCGAGTTGTTGCACTTCGCTGGGCAAAAGGAGGACCGACACGATATTAACAGTCATCCCATGACTTTTGTCACTTCAGTGTATATATAAGTATTCAAAAAGTCTTCAGGTCAGATTCTTTTTCTATTTGTCATAATTTTGATTATGTTGTATTCCTTTTTACTAGACTTATTTTGCTAATTTATTTATATGCGCACACACACACGCAAATATATGTTGTGGTTTATCCCACCTGGTTGCCAGTAACATCAAACCAGGTCCATAAGCCCTAACACTTTCAAACAATGTAACACTGCCTCAGGATTCAAGAACAGTTGGCCTTTATTGAAACTGATGACGGCCAAAATGTGGGCAGGAGCAGCTAAAGTTGCATAGTATTTTGGACATTTGGGATAAACTTTGTGGCCCATCACATTACATTCTACATGAATGTGTTCACTTTGAAATCTAGCGAGAGTTGCCCGATCATGCCTGTTGCCACCCCCAACTAAAACAGCTCCAGAGCAATTTTCCGAATACCATTCATGCATGGGGGATCTCCTTTAGGAATAACAGATATCTTGTCTCTTACTAGCATGGTGATTTCTGAAAAAGTAAGGCAGCCATCATGAGTAGTAAGTATCCTTATGACTGTCCTCTCAGGCCAGACCATCAGCAATTTCATCTCTGTGCCTATTCAAATGTAACAGAACCTATCTTAACATTGACATTCAAGCAATTCAAAAGCTGGACAATGTTCCTAGTTGTGTGCTCCCCATGCCTCCACCATTCAGATAAATGCTGAATGGAACTTCAGCTGTCACTTAGAATTCAAATGTCAGAGCAAACACTCTCAGTTATGCAAAATCTCAAAGCTATGTGAATATATGTATTATATATTTAAAATTGAAAAGAAAAAAAAATACTATTTTTTGATTATTTAACTTTGATTAGATAATAAATTTAAACATAATTAAATTATCTTTCAATTCTACTTTTCTGTTACTACACCAACCTGTGTATATGCACCATAGAGACCTAAATGGCTAAATGTGAAGGGGCTGAGGAGATTGACATTTCCCGACAGCTGCTGCATCTTCCTCATCTGACGCTCCTTCTCGGTATCAGCAAATTTGACGACTAGACTAGATGAAGCACCCTAGTGTACAAGAGGTAAAAATTATCAGGACTAAACATTAATAACAACATTTTACACAAAATCATTATGAAATGAAAGTACCTTAAAAATAATTTTTAAAACTTGATAGTTGTAAAGAAAATAAAAATGATTGTATCAATTTAGAACAAGTAAATACATAATAATTCCTTTTTTTTATTTTAAAGGCAAATTTACTCAAGAAACTTTCAGAATGCAATGAAAGTGTTCCATTAGTTAAACAAATGTATGCAATTATCAATCTCGGGAGAACACTTGAAAATCTACAAAAAGGAGAAATAATGAAAAATTTCATGAGTTTTGCTAGAACTCACTGTAGAAGACTTTAAAAAAAATTCAGAATCTTTGCCTGAAATCAATGAAAAAAACATACTGGCATTGTCTGACTTCCATGCAGGGCTCGGATGGCAGAATGAGCATCAGAAGGATTTTCAAACTTAACAAAAGCACAGCCTGTAAAAGAAATTTCATTTCATTTTATAATTTATAACAAAATTGGTTTTCGATATAATTAAATAATGTTTTGCAAATAAAACTCTTATAGAATAATTAATCAGGAAAGTGAGAAATTTAGGTAATAAATCAAGAAAATTAAGTATCAACATACAGATTCAGATTTGTTTTTAGACAAATTTATATTACTATCAAAAATGGCATATAAAAGATATTTAAATTTGCATAATCTCAGAGAAAAATTGTCAAATAAAAAAATCATAGAAGCAATATATTTATAGATCTATATCTGGACATTTTGATGTATAGTATTTTATATATAAGATATTACTTGTCAAAATATGTAATAATGAGATTTGTTTCATATAAATGATAACATTTATCATTTATATATATGATAACTACGATTTGAACAAATGTATGCAATTATCAATCAGAGGGGTCAACACAGGAAAAGTGTAAAAAAGAAAAAGAAAAAAAGATTTTGCAACCCAAAAACTGCTTTAACTCTCACATAGATCACATCAAAATCCCAATTTCTGTTCCAAGAAATAAAGACGAATTAAAAAGTTAAAGATAAATTAGGATTTAATAAGCAGATTATTTATAAGAAAGTAATGAAATCCCATTTTCTACATAAGGCAAATTATAATTATAAAGGTTTGAAAAAATAATTTGTAAAATATAATAGATTAAACAAAAATGGTTTGCAATACTCTGTTTGATATTTTGAAAGAATTTTTAATAAGCAGATTAACATGAGATATTTAGATAAATATTTTAATGGGAAAATATCTAGTAAAATAAAATTTATTGAAAATTAAAAAGTAATATAATATCATAAATGAGATTTTAAAAAATATGGCTGAAAGCAATTTAAGTTACAACACCAACAAAGATACTTTATTTTTAAAAAAGGAATGAGCATATGGGGAACCTTTGCTCTGTCCATCTGGTCCTCTTAAGATTGTGCATTCTTCAATATTTCCAAAAGGCTGGAATAACTTCAGCACATCTTCATCTGTTTGTTGCTTGCTTAACATACCCACAAAGAGTTTACGATCTTTACAGATAAAAGAGATGAGAAATAATTATCCATGAAAAAGTTGAAAACTACAATTTCTGATATTGTATAGGAAATCAACTGTACACATAAAAAATATGCTTTTATAAAATAAAAATTATAGTTTTCAATATTTTATATAAATAATATTTGAAGACAAATAAATTTAAATTAATAATTTAATTAAAAGTTTTTAAAAATTGTAGTAAACCAAAAAATAATCAAAATAAAATTTAAATTTGTACTAAATTAACTAATAATATAAATTCGAATTAAATATTTGAAGCAAATAAATACCTCCTTTATTTTCACTATCAGCTGGTTTGACTTGAATGGGACGTGACATCTGAAAAATAGAAAAAATATATATACAAGCATATAATGAGTAAGTGCATCGAAGGATGTTTAGATTGAATAGGGAAAAAAAAAGGCCCTCATATAAAAATTTAATTCAGGATACAATTTGAGTCCCTCTTTTTATTTACAGAATAAAAATATAATATACTATACTGTTAAATAGACTATAAAGATAGATAGATATTAATATAAATGTAAACTTGAGTCCTGTGTTGAATTTTATAGCAGATTTGATAATTTTCCTTTACACAGATATCAAATTAATGTTTAAAAAAAGGGATAAAATAAATCACATTGATGACATAAAAACAATGTATTTTTCAAGAATTTTATTGCAGCTTATCCTTTTACCATTACTTGTTCTTTAATCAGTAGATTAAATCACAATAAACATAGAATGGAGGGATTACATCAAACAATAAACAAAACTCAGATATTCATTTGAAAAATCACAACAGGAAATGCAGGAAGCAATAGTTCCAGATAAATAAGCATAAAAAATGCAATTAAAATGATCTCAAATTATAATCATTAATAAAATAAGACAGATAAAAAACAGTCATCCATGCAAATTTATTTTCATAATATATGTAATAATTTCTTAATATGCCTTCAAGTTCTAGGATACAGTTTCTTTGTCAATACAAGTCAGATAAAATAATAACAAAAACAAGCGAACGAAAAAAAAAAAGATAAAGACAAAAGAAAACAGAAGATAAAATAATAATTATCCTTTTCTATCATAGCATTGCTTTATTGCATTACTAATGCTCATTACAAAGTTTGCTTCATTATACTAATGAACATTATCTATACATATGCATGCAATAAGTAAATAAATCAAAAACCAACAATAATTTCAATTTTAGAATGTGCAGATTCTGCTATCAATTAAAATAAAGTTCTCCTAATTTCAAAACATCTATCAAACTTTATAACATCCTAACAAAATAGGGAAACACATTTTTATATCACATGTTTTAAGTGAAAAATGATATGTAAACAATAAATATGATTTTAAAATTGCAAAATTTTCCGCACTTAAAAAAAAATCTTTATATTTTTTTAATTTATTGTTTTTTTTTTGCTTCTTATAGTTGATTGAATAATTTGTATTTATATCTATAACTTAGTCATCCACTTTTATATGTAAGTGTCACCCCTTCAGAATATTAAATATCCTTAAATACTTTAATCTTGTCTAAAAAATTTATTCTACTATTTTATTAGTTGACTAGTATTTAAGTGATATTATATATGTTACTATTTTTAACTTGCAATATATATTTTTAGTTGAAATTATTTTATCATACCTTATTTTAAGATATAGTAAATCCAAATGATTATGATTAAGTTTTACTGATATGTCAAAGACAAATACACCAATAAAGATTAGGAACCATCACTTTATAATAAAACCGATTCATCATCAATGGCTAAAATATTAATACATATGTTATTATTTGAATTTTACATTTTAAAAATATATTATTTCAAATTCTGCTGGTATGGATATTATTTTAGACCTAAAATGAACTCTAATTTTATGTCGAAGGTGCTGCAATTGATTTCTACATTCAGTTGTAGCCCGTCTATGTAACTAAGTCAATTCATGGGTTCACATTTACTGATTATTTTTAATTAAATCTTATATAGTTAACATTGTCTCCAGATTCCTTGTGTACACTTTTTACTAGTAATCACAAAAGTATAATAAATAAAATTTAACATGAGCAACAAATCATAATAAAAACATCAAAGAAAAAAATATCAGCTTGTCCTTTTAAAATTTTGCTAGTTACTATTTAATTATTGTTATTTTAAGATTTCAGATGTTATTATTATTTTTTTAAGAAAAGGAAAACTAATTGAATTTTGTTTTTTGAAACCATGTGGGTCAGAGCAATAATTTCACCATTCATTACTACTGATGAGCAGCAAATATCATTTCATTTGTATTGGATTTTGTTACAATCACTCAATTACACTAGTTGAGGACCTGATGGACTTTATAGTTACTTTTTTTGCAGGTAAAAAAAATATTTCTTCCCTCACAGCAAATTTAATATGCTGTTTAGAATGTTAAAGGAGAAAAAAAATTTAATATG
>JAPMOQ010019071.1:229065-243577 GCA_026543055.1 Argiope trifasciata
AGTTACTGGCTTATTAAGATGTCACCACAACTATATTGAACATCGAAAAAGAAATTGCCAAAAATCGCAATATTTCTGAAGTAATTGATGTATTAACATAATCAAATTCCTGCATTAGTAATATGAGTTCGTATTTTTTTAAAAACTTCACGAATAATTAGGGCCGCAAATGGTTTCATGCATCCTGGCCCCTTCATAGAGAACGACGACTCTGTATATTACCGCTTAAAACAGAATGTTAGCGTGTAAATGAAAACGATAAGAAAGAAGTTCTTTCGAAATTTGTAAAATTTTCAAAGAATTGCCAATCCTCTGTATACTACAGTAAAAACTCTTTATTTGCGGAGTATATGTTCCATAAATATGCAGAGAATACAGAAACCGTGAATGGGGAATGGTCATTTATATGGGATTACAGAGGATACATTCCTAGGTGACAATAAATATATATATATATATATATAATTGAAGTTTTTGAACATTTTGATTCATTATCTTAAGGCTTAGGCAATGGTTTGAAGAATTTTCTTTTGCTTGGCAGTTTTTTAAAATCTCCTTCCATTCAGACTGATACGCAGCAGTCGCATTAGCCATTTGCCTCTTAAAAATAAGACTTCGTTCCATAGACGATCATAAAGAAATCGCAAAGCTCATTTGCAATTTTTAAACCTTCACTAAGATTTTTCAAATGAAATGTCACGCTTCCAGTACTTGTTGAAGTCTCTTCTTCAATGGGCTGTGAATTTAACATTTCCTCCAAGTCGGTTTCAGTCAAATCTTCATCTTGCGATTCCAGTCATTCCTGAATGTCACTTGATTTTATCTGTTCGAACCCTTCTCGTCCTATTCCATTCGCAATTTCGGCTGTGTTTGCATTTAACAACATACTTTAGGCAAAGTTGTAATAAGATCTATTTTACTTTTTTTATTAATCCATTTGACGGCATTTACAAAGGATATTGGGTTGGATACCTATTCGAATCCTTTTATTATTATGTATGTACTTGTTAGATCCGCGAATAAAGAAATGTTTAGCCGCGAATATAGGAATTGGGTCGCATTTTTTTTAATCCGCGAATAGTGAAAACGCGAATGAAGGAAGCGCGAATAAGGAGCTTTTATTGTATTATCAATATTAAATAGTGATTCTACCTAGACTCGTGCATATCAAAACATTCAAATTGTTGAGGAAGAAAAAAAATAATAAAATCAATAAAGTCTGTTCAGGACTTCAGCCCCTCTAAATTATACATATTACTAAACTGCTTTTCGATAACTAGCTGATATTCATAGCTGATAACGTGCCGTGTTTTCGTCGATGTCTTTCGATTTCGCGCTTGGCATCATGGGAGAAAGGTAAAAGCGTCAACTCAGATTAATTCGATACGCACGAAACCGTGACTGCATCTGATAAAACGGAATAAATATTTAATATTTCATTCCTTATTCATTAAAATATCGTTTCATGAAAAATTACGAAATGTGGAATCGTTTTCAGGAACACTAAAAGAATTTTTTTAAATTTTATTTTTTCAAAGCTGACGATTCGTTTGTTTTTCAAAAATTAAATTTACAAATAAATTTTTTGTTGTTGTTCTTTTTTTGCAGTGAATAAATGCTTGAAATACAAGTTAAATTACTTCTACTATTGACACCTTATTTTTTTGTAGTAAATAACGTTATTATTAGAATGTTGTTGCTGTTTCTTATAGTACTTGCCTTAGACAATCTCGCTGACAAAATCAGCGATTTTAAGCAGAGAAAACATCTCTTATCTTTTCAGTAGTGCCATCTAGGGCCAAGAGTCCGCCTTAACTACTCACGCGTCTCAGCCTTTTTTATGGGGTGGACTTCCTTCACAGATTTTAATTTAGACCTGAATCAGATAACGATCACCTCGCAATCAATACCCCCAGGGGTATGTCATGGATGATTTTGTGGGCACGACAGATTTATTCGTGCTCCGGCCACCATATACACAGGGAGTATTTGGTGGCGGGTTAAAACTCACTCCCAAGGCATGCGAACCCAAAATCCCACCAACCAGGATATCTCGGCCCTTATTTTTAGAATGTTATTAACAGGATTATATTTTGGGCCAATAATTAGTTACATCAGGTTTTCTCCCAAAACGTAAATGTAATATCCCTAAATCTATATCAATAAAAATGAATGTTTGTCTGTATGCCTTCCTAAACCGTTCATCCGATAGCGATGAAGCTTGGTCAGCTTATTGTTTACATCTACGGGATGGTTACAGGGATGGTACTACTATCTGAAATTGAATAAAAAAATGAATCTCAACCGCATCTATTGACCAAGGATTCGTCCCCAAATAAATCGCCGAGAAGTCGATAGATTCTGTAGAAATACTAAATCCAAGTAAAAGGTTAATATTTTGCAGCTATTCAACACATATGTTATTCACATAATTTTCAGAGGTAACAACTTTATTACATGCGAGAATGTTTGGGAAAACCAAAACTGGAGGCTTTAAATTTTAATTAAATTTTAGCGTTTTTCGCAGCAACCACCAAAAATATTGTAGTAGAAATAATTTTGCACCATCTTCATTTCCAAAAAATATCATTTCAACTATATTAACGATTTTTTGGTATAAATATATTTTCTATGTTGAATCAATTTTAAAGGAAAATATTTTAATCCCATTTTCTAAAATTAAACTTGAGAATTCAGAACGATTATTAAATGAATCTCGAGATACAGTAGTTCCTTTCATTGTCATTCTGGAAGAATACCAGGTTTTACAATCCTGAAAGAATAGACAAATCTAATATATAAAAATGAATGTTTGTTCGTATTTTATATACTGACGTACCGTTCACTCTATTACGATAAAACATTGCCAATTTATTGAAGGATTGCACTTAATATACTTTTTTCGGCGGCAGCAACGCGCAGGGTACCAGCGCGGTTAAAATAAAAACTATTTATGTCTATTCATGGAAAAAGAAGACTCATTTTTTAGTTCCATATAATCTCTACTAAATAATTACAAAAGACTTTCTTATATGATCTATATCTATACTTATAATAAAGCACAATGTGTGTGTGCGTGTGTGTGTGTGTTGGCGTTCTACAGGCCAGACCGTTGGACTTACAGCTACCAAATTTGGTACATGTATACCTTGGAGGTCGGTAATGTGCACCTCGGAGCCCTTTTTTCGAATTTTTAATTAGAATTTGAATTAAAATTTAAGCGAAATTTTGACGTTTTTCCGCTATAACTTCCGAAAATATGATCGCACAAACGTGATTTTTACATCAATTTAAAGATTAAAAAATTAGCTTTCTAATAGTATCAGTGTTTTAATGTATAACTCAAACTTCTGTTTTTAACGAATTTTTAAAGAAATGTTTTAACCATGTTTTTTTGAGCACGTGACTGGATAAAATAAAATAAAACAATGCCGGAAGTTCAAATAAAAAAACAACAACTATCATCGCAAATCAAATCTAAAGAAATACAACTTTCAGCACGTGACTGGATAAAATAACATAAATATAAAATGTGATATCTTCTAAAAAATAAATGCAAGGCAAAGGATTCTATGATCGTTTGCAATATCTATATCATTAATTCCATAAATCTTCTTTATTTACAGTAAACCTGATTGAATTTAGACAGGATATGCATTGAAATCCCGACTTAATGGCAAATTTCTATAATTATTTGCAATATCTGTATCATTAATTCAATAATTTTTTTCCTTTTTTCACTTTCTTTAAAAAACATATTTAACATTTTGGCAATATCACCGAAAAAAACATTTTTAATATTTTCGAAGTTTAATCGATAAATTATTAGAGCATTAAACTCAAAACCTTTTTCCGAATAAAGTTACCGACTCTTTAACTACTTATAACTGAATCTTTTAACTTTAACTATTTCTTAAATTTTGGCTAATGAATATGTGAATTAATTGAAATTTTTAGAACGCACTACTCATGGCGAACCAGCTGGTCGCCAAAGGCGGCTAGTATCTAATAAACTTATCATTACTGAGAACACCTCGCCTAGCATTGAAAGTAAACCCAATAAACTATCCAGCCATCATTGATTTTGGCTAAAAAATTTGACAGATACGTGCGCTATAATCTTATCATTTAAATCTGTGTACTGTGTGTTAATCTTATCACTTAAATATGTGTACTGTGTGTTAATCTTATCATTTAAATCTGCGTACTGTGTGTTAATCTTATCACTTAAATCTGTGTACTGTGTGTTAATCTTATCACTAAAATCTGTGTACTGTGTGTTAATCTTATCACTTAAATATGTGTACTGTGTGTTAATCTTATCACTTAAAAATGTGTACTGTGTGTTAATCTTATCACTTAAATCTGTGTACTGTGAGTTAATTTTATCACTTAAATCTGTGTACAGTGTGTTAATCTTATCTACCTATCTCTCTTCATTTTGTAATTATTACTTTCGAACAGCCGGACTATCTCTGAACATATTTTCTTCAAAATTCGATAGAAATTTGAAAATTTGGTGTAAAAACCGTAGGCCAAATTTCAGCCGTTTAGGTGAAGGCTGTTTTATCTTTGTCACAGACAGACATTTTCCAAACTCAGAGATACTCGAAAACTAATTAATGTAGAGATTCGACGTTAAAACTCGAAAACGTAGAGATTCCTCAAAATTTGGAATTTTTTGATGTTTAAGAGTATCTCTGTACTGCGTATAAGAGATAGTAAAAAAGGCACCGTGTGTGTGTTTACGTGTATATTTGTTCTCTAAAATATGAGTTACAATATATACTTTGGAGGTTGAAAGTATACATTGCAAAACGATTTTTTTTCCAAAATTGTCATTAAATGAATAAAATAATAAATGAAATTTGCGCGCTTTCTCGTGATTCTTTGATATTGCTTTCTTTTATTTCGAAAATTATTTTTGAATAACGACTATTTTTACGCCAATTTAAAACTCAAAATTTTCTATTTTCAATGATGTCAACTTTTCTGACTTTCTCCCCTAAATATAGAAGATTTTCAAATTTATATATATTTCTTTTGCCTAATATTCGACAATAAATTATACCGCTGCCTTAAAATTCAAACCATTTTCATTGTTTCTTCAAATATTTAATCGCGTAATTTTTTTCCATTTTCTGAAGCTAATGAAAAAAGAGTGTGTTTAATATATGTATTTGGCGGGTGGTATTTTTGGAGTCTCGCTAATGGGAGGATTGAATTCCGCCAAAGATCGAACTCTCGACCTTATGATTTGCAGAAGCGTAACATATCCGCTAGACAAAAGTGATCACCAATGTTTAGTGGCTGTTACTGGCTTATTAAGATACCACTACAATACTCCCCCATCACAAAGTTTTCGGAGAGACGCACGATTTTTTAGCGCCAAGCGTTATGGCGAGCGAAGAGAGTGTTCATTGTTCGAAGTCCCCAATCTGGTAGGCTGTATTATTGTTGTGACGCCAAGGTGGATATTAGATTCCGCCAAGGATCGAACTTACGACCTTACAGTTAAAAGCCTCGCGACATATCCGTTTGACAAAAGTGATCACCGATGTTTAGTGGCTGTTACTGGCCTATTAAGATATCATCCCATGTGGAGTTAACATTATATTAGTAATTACAGTGTAGTGAAAGTTCAATGAACAGTTACAATTTCAAGTACTATGCTCTCATGCAATAACTGTATTAAGATAATTCATATATATTGATGATGAGATTGTGCCATAGTAATGCGTGGCCGGGTGCTGTTAATTTATAAATAAGCGATACAGTTGTTATTTTATTATTAGATCAATATATATTCAATATCCCATACAATTTGCCACTTAAAATTTTTTTGTAAGAAACACGAACGTCAAATTGTACATAAGAGAATTAATTTAAAGAAACAGAAACCAAACATTTGACTAACCACTAGATCCCCAAAAACGGCTTGTAAAGAGTAAAATTTATTTGAGCAAATGATTTTGAAATATCGATAATCTATAAACAAGTACACAACGATAAAAATCAAACGGTAAATATCTGATAGAAAACCAATAAGACATTTATCGAAAATACTGACTAAACACGCTGTATCAATAATATATAGTTATATATAGGTTATCATTACAATTATATATAGGTCATCGTTGGAATAAAAGAATGACGAACTGATAAATCGATATCTTTAACATGATAACATATAGGAGAATATATTATTTATAATCGCGATCTACAGGATGGAAATGTTGTCCAAAAGAAAAATGTTGAACATAAATTTATCCAATTTAGCATATAGCAAGAGAAAGGAGATGGCATATAGCAATAGATAAAATTTGGTATATAGCAATTAGAGAGGAAATTGTAGAAGTTTAATAAGATTTCTCACAAAAAATCAATTTATTACCTTTTTTCTTCTGTATATATGAACATAATAAATAAAGTAAAGCAATTTTATACCATTTTAAAATTGGAAAAACTAAACTTTTCCCGGTGCAGTTTTCTTACCATATAATCTGCCTCTTTAATTTTATTTTTAAATATAATTTTGAGTACAATTTCCCATACTTCTTATTTTAATAAGTGGGTTTACACACTCGTTCATTTTAACAAAAATTATTATTTTTAATTTGTTGGCCGCGATGACCTGGTGGTTAGGCTCCAGCTCTCGAGCCTTAGGGTTTCAGGTTCAAAACGAGTCCACCGAAAAACCGTCGTGTAAGGGGATCTCTTGCAAATTAAATCTGTCAGGCCAAACGTCCTCTCACTGGTGGGGTGTAAAGAGAGGGTGCTTGTTCAGGTGTCGTCCTCGTCATTTGACCATTGTTCACAACTACTAGGTCCGTCTCAAAATAGCACTAGTGTTGCTTTAAAATGGGATGTTAATACAACTGAGCTAAACTTTAAAATTTATTTTTTATGTATATATTACAATATTGTCTTTCGATATTTCAAATTGGAAGTTCAAAATCTCTTTTTACTTTGTCTCATAAGTTGCACATAGTGAGGAAGTACTGTAACAATAATAAATAAATAATAAGAAATAAAAAAGTTAAACTTCCATGAACCTCCAAAAATACATATCTTTGAAATTTATTCATCTGCTTGTGGGCACAATTCAAAAATTCTTTGAGCCAGATTGATGAAATTTTGTGTAACCGCTATCACAAGTTGGCTTGCTGTAAAGCACACGAAAAAAACTGAATGACAGGACCACCAAGGCAGTACAATTCTTTCTTATAGAAGAAAGTCCCGCCATTGATGGAAGGTAGTCAATCCCCTCCACTTTTGTACCCACTCGGATGACGAGAACCAAGAACCATACTGGAAGCTTCCTATCCTTACTTTTAAGGAGTTCCAGTGGGAGGAATTTTACCTTCAAAAGGATTTACTCCGGGAATTTCAGTATATTAGCAAGCGTCAAGTTTAAAAAATATATTTATATTGTAATGATTTGATGTCTACCGATCAAATGGGAGAGTGGAATCTATACTATTATAAATGTGAAAGTTTGGATGTTTGTTACTCCATCACGCCAGAACGGCTGAACGGAATAAGATGAAATTTAGCGCAGAGATAGATTAGAGTCAGGAATAGAGCAGAGGCTACGTTTTATTCCGGGTCATGGAGGGGTTCATTTTTTATTCATTGAAAACTTACTTTCGCGCCAAAAAGCTGAGGCCAAATCCCGCCAAAGATGAGTAGGTTCCAGTGTTTTCTTCTTTCCCCTACAGGAATGAAGTTAGACTTAGCAGAATTTCGAACGATTATTTCAAACGATTCTGCTTATATTTTTAGTGTTTGATGTATTTAAAATCAAATGTTGTTCATGAATCGATCTTTCGGATTCACTCTGAAGTAGTTTTAAATTACAAGAAAACAGAATAAAAGAAATAAAAATTCTAATCTGCATTGCGTTACTCCAACTGGCTTTGAAAATTCAAGCGTAATTGCTGACAACTGCGTTTTCATTTAAATTAAGACTTTAAAAATGATGTGTAAAATACTGCTGTAGCTATCTCCATCTCGTTCCATAAATAAAATGGATTGGACCGGCCTTGGTTGGCTGTTTTGTTTTGAGTATACAATGTAAATAAATTGTTTTCACGTTGGTTGTGTGTTTTTGTTATTAAATTGTATTTGTGTTATATATTTTTCGTATATTCTTATACTTTTAAATGCA
This sequence comes from Argiope trifasciata, assembly GCA_026543055.1. Lineage (NCBI taxonomy): Eukaryota > Metazoa > Arthropoda > Arachnida > Araneae > Araneidae > Argiope > Argiope trifasciata. The sequence goes on from JAPMOQ010019071.1 coordinate 237,236, forward strand.
TCGCTTTTAGATTAGGTTTATTGATTGATTGATTGATGTCTAGTTATTTGATAGTTTTTCGTACATACACATCAAAATTTCCACGGTAACAGAATCGCGGGTAACAGCTGATATGTAATATTTGCAAAGATATGGATATTTGACGGGGGGGGATGCAATGTCATTACATTGGAACTAAGTACATTCCCTGTGTAGGGTTTTAGTTTCTGTGAGAAGATGCACGCAGAACTCATGGAATGATATTGTACGAATTAGAATAGGGAGGAGAAGGTGGGAGAGGAATATCTGTCATTGTGCTTGGAAAAAGAACTAATATAAATTGGTTAAACTATTTTAGTTGCTTGAAGTAGTTGAAATATCTAACTTCTTTCTTCCTTTTTTTAATTTAATAAGACTGAAAATTCCATTTTATGTATTGCTATCTCCTTAATTCGATTAAGAATCTGCGGACTGTTTGAGGTGTTTGTAGATTATGCAGAATTTTTATATAGAATTAGATGTTCCATGTGAGTATTGAATCATGTGTTCATATTTTAATATGCGATAATTCGATGAATGAGTCATGATTATATATCATAATTAAAAATCAAGCTAGTTTTTTTAAAAATTAGTATGTTATTTTTGGCTATACCTTCTGAAAATTAATGAATGCTTGATGAGTTTCCGTTTAATGAATTTTAAATTTAATATAATTATTAAATTATATATTGATTTAATAATTATATATTAATAAACAGATTATATACTAAATAAAATTTAATATATATTTATAATTATGATATAATATATAATCTTTATAAATATAGAATTTATAAATATCTTGATAATACGTATATATCTTTGTAAATATACTGATTATATATTAAATAAATTTAATATATATAATATATAATCTTTATCTTTATACTAATAAATTTTAATATATAATCTTTGATGAGGATTTTATTGTTATAATGAAATTTAATTAATTTCAAATTTCCACCAGATTATTCAACAGCCTGCTTTTGTTCATGTTAGAAACATAACAATAAATTGCTTTCTTTGAACTCTAACTCCAAATTTTAATTTGTTCACGTCGTCATTTCTAGTGGGTATTAAATCAATATTTTTCAGTAATATGAAGAAACAAAGCGAAATTTAAAATAAACTTTCATAAAAAAAGTCTGAAAAAAAAAAGACTTTACAAATCTGAAATTCTTAATATCCCATCATTCCGCGTGACCAGTTTGTCCGCCCAGTATTTCTGATGGACAAGCTAGTCGCGCAAGGCAACTAATTTTATATATTTTGTAAACATTCAAGGGCTCTTTTAATTCCTCTTTCTATAATTACTTCAAAAGGAAACATTGGGAAGGAATTCTGTGTTCGAGAATAATTTTTATTTAGAGTTGAAGGTGTTTGAGTGCTTTTGCTGGGTCATTTTTCCTCGCAAAGAGCTCGCGAAAAAAATTTAGATGCGTTTTTCACCCCACCAATTCAGTTCATTTTAATGGTTTGTGTATTCCATGAAAAATATTTTGACAAGTGGCGTGAAGTGTTTTTTACATATACATTCCAGAAAATCGGTTTGTAAAATCCAGTTTATTTACGACCTTTTCGTTTCAGAAATCTACACCTGTTGTGTCGTTTCTTATCTGTGATAAGGGATCTATGAATAGTTTTAATGCGCCAGCTTGTAAAAAGGGATTGTGCAAGCGAATGTGCAGCCAGAATTAGTCATGTTGTACTCTTGACCCTAGTTGGCGTTACTATAAAATCAAGGGTAGCTCATTTAGGCTTAAATCGCTGACAGCTTTCTGTCAGCGGGCTTGTAAAGTCCCATAAGTAATAACACCAACAGCAGAGTTCCAATTTCTAAAAGAAATATTTTTGGAAAAATAATTGAAGGAGATTTATACTCTGCATATGTTTTGAGTATCATTTTACTCAATATTAAGAACAGGCAAGTGTTTTACACATTGTAACACATGCATGTTAATTGAAGTTATTTTCAAAAAACAGTAGAAAGAGTATTTGATTATAAAATGAGAAAAAGGAATATAAACCCATTCGTATTAATTATTTCAAGAAATATTCACTGAAATGGTTGATTTAAAACATGCGAATAAGCTAAATTAAACTACATGTAAATTTTAAATATTTCAATTAGTCGTTTGGTAATTGCAATGATTGAAACTTAATTTATTTTACTAATTATTTTTAAAAAGGACGAAGTTTGAATAAATAAACATTCAATATCACATCCCTATCGAACAAATATCCTGTCCTAAATGTTCATGACCGTATGTTAAATCCATCCTTCAGAATTTACTTTTGTAAATTTTTAATATTTTTTGCTCTCGGCTGATAAATATATAAATGAAATATTTGTAGCTATGCTGACAGTATACTTGGTATGATTGATAAATGTAATATAAACTAGCATATCAATCGAACATATTAAGTGTTAATTTAAGTGTAGTTACTTATATGGATAACAATAAAACAAAAATCAGCGATAATTTTAATTAAAATCTTTTTAATATTCTTTTACATATAGTTTCAAATTTGTTTATTTTCCTCTACGTGATTCAAAAAGTCCGCATTTCAACGTCTTCTCATTACCTAAATTTCCAAACAGCAGTCATACTGACATGGCAGCGACATCTATCAGTTATTTTATGATATAAAATTTTTTGGTTTATAATACAATGCTTTCATTTACTACGTATATCGCTTCAAAGCTTCGTAATATTTTGAGCGCATAGCAGCAGGTCAACAAAATTAAATTTGCATCATATAGTAAAAATGTTTGATAAAATATGTCCACACAACTGAACTGAACTACACTACTATCATTAGGATTTACCATGAATTAATTTAACATAATTGTTAAGTAAAGCATTATAAATTTGCTCATATTTATTTATAACAGTTAAAGAATCTTTTTTTAATGCGAAATTTATCATTGAATACCTGGGAATGGATGCAAAACTACATAATATGTGTTATTGCATTTCAGTATTTACAATTGCCTAATAGTAAATATTGAAATAAAGTATCTTCTCACGGTTAAATTAAGCAGAGTCTTCATATTGTAAGGATACAATAACGGACAAAAAAGGCAGCATGGAATATTAGTTGCAACAATAAAAACAATTTGAATTTCTTTTAAGCAATGAAATACTTATGGTTGTAAAATATACATAAAATATGTTTTAAAAATTGATTAAAAAAGGAAAAAATACAGAAAAAAAAACACCATAAAAAAACTCATAAAAACCATAAAAAACACCATTCTAATCATTAAAAGGATTTTTTTAGAATTTTAAGATTATTAAAAAGTTTTTTTTGTGCTATGTTTTTGGAATTTATCGAGTATAAACGTAAAAAGTTTATTTAACCTTTGTTTTATTAAAACTACAAAAAAAAAAAAAAAAAAACCCTCCTAATCATCAAAATGATAATTTTTAGAATTTTAAAATTATGGGAAACAAAATTTTTGCTGCTATATTTTTGGAATTATCAAAGATAAACATAAAAAAATATACTTAATTTTTTTACTTATTAAAACTACAAAAAAAAAAAAAAAATCGTTCCGAGGTGGACATTTTCCTCGAAAATATATGCACTCTATTTGGTGATTTCAAACCAAACGATCTCGTTTGTGGAGAACCATCAATTATGCAGATACACACACATTTATCTTTATTATTCACTAGCCGTCTTTGGCGACCAGCTGGTTCGCCATGAGTAATGTGTTCTAAAATTTTCAATTAAATCACATATTCATTGGCCGTGAAGTAATTGCGGGCATTGATTGGCCTGAAATGAATATTTTCTTTAAGATGATGGACGGAAAGCTCTAAAAGAACACGCTTTCCTAATAATTTTCTTTAATTTTATAAATCAGTCAGTTTTAATTATTGATTTAAAAAACTGATTGATGTAGCAACTTTTATTTAAAATATTTTGTAAAATATGGCTCACAGAGCAAAGTATGAAAAAATCTTAAACTCACTGTTCATAAATGCATTGTTTGACTCAAGCTACATAAAATGTAATTATTTACTTCATTTAGCTCAAATTATTAATTGTATGAAACAATATATATACCTATTAATAATATTTTACAAATTGGCCATTGGAAAGGAGTTTGAATGCATATACTGTATAAATTCAATCCTGTATAAATAAAGATAATTTATTGAATTAATGATTTAAATATTGCAAACGATCATAGAATCATTTGACTTGCATTTATTTTTCTAGAAAATATCACAGTTTATATTTCTTTTATTTTATCCAGTCAAGTGCTAAAAGTTGTATTTCTTCTGATTTAATTTGCGATTATAGTTTTTTTTTTTTTAATTTGAACTTCCGTCATTGTTTTATTTTATTTTATCCAGTCACGTGTTAAAAAAACATGGTTAAAATATTTCTTAAAAAATTCGTTAAAAATAGACACTTCAGTTATACATTAAAACACTGATACCATTAGAAAGCTAAATTTTTTTTAATTTTTAAATGGATGTAAAAATCATGTTTGTGCGATCATATTTTCGGAAGTTATAGCGGAAAAACGTCGAAATTTCGCTTCAATTTTAATTAATTCAAATTCTGATTAAAAATGCGAAAAAAGGGCTCCGAGGTGCACATTCCCGACCCTCAAGGTATACATGTACCAAATTTGGTAGCTGTAGGTCCAACGGTCTGGCCTGTAGAACGCCAACACACACACACATTGAGCTTTATTATAAGCATAGATTATGTAGTATAAAGAGGAAGTATGGAAATTATCAAAAAATTTGGCCTAAAAATTATGACGACAAACCAAAGTATTGAGTCTCTACTAATTGGATAAAATTTGGTAAAGCAAACAAAATTTAAATACAATTATAACATTCCAAATTCTATTCACCGAAACCATTTCATTTATGGGTTACCGAGTTCATAATGGCGTAAGATGAAAGTGATAGACAGTCGACCCATTTGACGATTTAGTTTAAAATTTGATGCAAATAATGAAGTAATCAGGCGTTAAATTTTATTCTTCTAACTTGCAGCATTTTTTATTTATTTAGTTTTCACATGGAAATGAACTGTACTTACACAAAGTTTGAAAAGAAAAGAGAGCTATTATATTAATATGAAGTATATATATCAAATTTCAACTGTTTTACATATTCTATCTTTGAATTGTCGTTTTCATAATACCAACAGATAAATTCTAAAATTTCTAAATTGACTGACAGAAATTCATTCAGGGAAATATACCAAGATCTTCGGTTAAAAAAAGTGTTGACGATAATAATATTTTTTCTTTGCACTCTTTCTTCAGAAGAAAGTAAAAAATATGAAAATGATAGTAAAATCCCTGGTAAGGAAAATTTACCTTTTATCTCAGCTGATATGGGGGAGCAGTGCTGCCATCTATCATCAATCAGACAAACGACTACTTACTATTTTGAACTTGTAATGAAACTGATAATATGAATATAATTGAGAAAAAATCGTATGCTTACAAAAGAAAAAATACCTCCGAAATAAACTCAATTCATAAGCAATGAGAATGCACTTCATTAAGTACAGGCTGAGAAATAAGCAGAAGATAAATATGAAATCCATCGTTTCGAATTCGAAAATATCATTTTTGGAATTCTGTCTATAAACAAGATAAATAAAATGATTAATCCATTATGCTGTTGAAATTTGAATGCATTCAAATTAACAACATTTTAGTATTTTTAAAATCTAATTTGAGAAGAAATTCGACTACGGGAAGTCTGTCGGTTTATATATATATAGATCTGATTGAAAAATGCTATAAACCATATGCATAAAATTTAAAGATAGTTTTATCAACATCATATTAGAATGAACAAACTTTGGATTATATTTACAAACAGGATGAATGTTGATCGATTTATCAGTGATGTAAATGTGAGAATGTTGATCTGTTGTTGTGTGTAAAGACCAGGAACAAATTTAAAATTCGAGGGCAACAATAAAATGTTCAGAGAGTACTCGTTTTATTTTCATACATTACACAAAGTAAAACAAGCAGCATCATACAAGAGGAAAAAAACTCATAATCCTCTATTTAAATAATAACAATAAATGAATTAATAAATAAAAATAAAAGACAAATGAAAATGGGAAAAAGACTCATCCACCTCAATTTATAATAATAATACATGAATAAATAAATAAAAATAAAAATAGAAAAAAACTCATCCTTCTCTTTTTAAATAATAATAATAAATCAATAAATAAATAAATATAAAAGGAAAATAAAAATAGAAAAAAACTCATCCTTCTCTTTTTAAATAATAATAATAAATGAATAAATAAATAAAAATA
>JAPMOQ010019071.1:253577-265395 GCA_026543055.1 Argiope trifasciata
GTTTAATTAAGAATGATATTTGTTTTCTTGTCGGCCATGAATACATGCATTGAAATGGAAGGATGTATAAAGGGGAAGCCAAAATAGCTTTTATTCTATTTTTATTATTCTATTCTACAGACAAATATTCATTTTTAATTATTAGATTTGAGTATTCTTTCAGAATTATAAAGCTTGGTGATGAAAGAAGCTATTTATTTTATCTCATGTTTCCTTTAATATTCGTTCAGAATTCTCAAGTTAAATGTTAAGAAATGTGATTAAAATATTTTCTTTAAAAATTGATTAAACAGAGTAAATATATATATACCATAAAATTTTAATATAGTTGAAAAGATAATTTTTTGGACTCCATTGACTTAAGCTCTGGCATTTTCATTCATACCAAAGTACAGATTAACAGACTATCATCCATTTGATGAATTGGGTTCAAAACATGATAGTATCAATATTTTAGATGCCAAATGTGCGATCAAATTTCAGTTTCCTAGTTCTTTGTGTTTAGTAATTATAGTTCCCTTGTACTCGAATAGCCAGATTACCTCTAAATGGATTTTGTTCAAAGTTTGATAGAAATCAGAAAATTCGGTCTTCATCCCATACATTAAATATCAAAGCAGTTTTTGAGTTATTTTGTTCACAGACAAACAGATATAATGCTAAAAACGAGTTTTACGGATTCACGCAAATTTGAAACATAAATATTCTCCGAAATGTCAAGTTAGATTTTCTTTCTTTTTTTCCCTTTCCTTTCTTTCTTTTTCTTTTCTTTCTTTCTTTCTTTATTTTATTTATTTATTTATTTTTGCAATTACAATAGCTTTTCTGTAATTTGTACAGGAGAAATAAAATTTATCTATTGAATGCTGTCAGGTTGATTGTCATGACATCTCAATTCCAAAATACTTTTAACAATCTGTTTTTAAAAAATCGGGCTAGGACAACATACATTTACTTACAGAAATTTATCGTTTACTGATAAAGATTTATTGACTGGAATATCAAAACGCATCCAAATTAATGCCATAAACAAAAAATACGCGTATTGTTTACTTTGGATATAATGACTACTTGCTCATAAATAAATAAAATAATTAAAAAACGGATTGCTATATTTTTATTCAAATTGAATGGCAGCACTCAACATTTTTAAAAATGGCCTCTTTGTGGTATTATACTTCAGTGTAGAAGTTTAAAGATATATTTAGGAAAAGTATCTCCTCTTCGTTGACTCATTGATTTAAGTTTAAAGTATTTGGGAATTATTGCTTTATGCCTTGGGAAACGACAGATAGAAAGTGTGAAAAAAAATAATGATTAAAAAAATCGAATTATTTTATTTTTACAGGTGGGAAAAAACCTGGAAAGCTACCCTCTAGCATTTTAGTCACTTTTTTCACATCGCTCTGATCACATTTTATTTTGTATCGACATCATATAATTCGATTTAGACACCCCCCTCCCATATTCAATTGCAAATCATTGCACTAACCATTTGCAGAGTTTTTACAACTTCTACCACCACCCCTTCCCCCGAAGGCGTCGAGACCACCCAGACACTGTTGACAAACGACTTTCTAATTGCTCTCTCATTAGTGGTCAACTCACACTAAAAGATGCTAACCGAGCCGACCGAAATGGTGACTTTTATGATGGAACCTGAGGGAACAACACGGGATGGCATTTGGGGGTGGTAGGGGAGAAGATCATCTGGAGAGGGGAGAGAAGAAGCTCTCAAGTTCTTAGCGAAAAGTTGCCAAAGGGAATTGATATGACTCTGTTGCTGGCGTCGACCATCATGAGTTTGGTGTCATTTGATTTGAAGCAGAGATAAGAGTCGTTACTTTGGGGGTGGTCGAGAGGGGGGGAGGAAGGATAATAAAATTCTTCTTTCCAACCCTTAACTCCCCGCGAAAAATGCCATGTCATGTTTGAAAGGGAAGGTAAAGTTTTGGTTTTAGTATTGATCGCAAGAGTTCTGGGTGAAAGTTAGCTTAGATTGAAATATTTCCTATTTGGAAAGAACCAGTGTAAGACAATTTAAACAACCTGGTACTAAAATTTGAAATCATGAAAATTATAAATGTTATGAAAATGATAATGATTTTCTTTTATCAATCAATGAAAGGATAAATGAAAATCATGAAAATGATATGATGTCATGAAAATTATAAATGAAAATCATGAAAATGATATAATGTCATGAAAATGATAAATGAAAATTATAAAAATGATATGATGTCATGAAAATGATAAATGAAAATCATGAAAATGATATGATGTCATGAAAATGATAAATCAAAATCGTGATAATGAACATGATTTTAATTTATCAATCATGAAAAAAAAATTCCTATTGAGCACAATGGTTCTGGGTAGAAGTTATCTTAGATTGAAATATTTCTTATTTGGAAAGAACCAGTGTAAGAAAATTTAAACAAGCTGGTTTTAAAATAAGACAGTTTGAAATCATAAAAATGATAAATGAAAATCATGAAAATGATAATGATTTTCATTTATCTGTCATGAAAATTAAGAAAATGATATGATGTCATGAAAATGATAAATGAAAATCATGAAAATAATCATGATTTTCATTTATCAATCATGAAAACCATGAAAACGAAAAATATATCAAAGTACGGAATTAATATTTAGATATATTTTTCATTTTGCCCGATTAAGATATATGATTATATCTTTACTGAGGAATTTTAGTTTACGAATTAATGGATTATGATTTTTAAGGTTGTGTACATATTTCTATTTTTATGTTATTATCTATATTATACCAGAGCAGATATTTAATGGATTTAATCATAATTGATATACGGAACTGACAAATGAGTTACAGAAAATAACAGATTTTTTAAATTTTAATTATCATATAAATTTATATATTCTTATAAAAAAAATAAATGATACTTTAAATCTAAGTAATATATCTGTTAAATCGAAACACTATTTTATAATTTACCGATATCATATATTTTTTTATTCCATAAAATGGCGGAAATTATAGTTTATAAAATAAGGGATCATACTTTAAAAATTCCATTTATATTCCGGTATATAAAATAATGGATCATACTTAAAAAATTCCATGCATACTGTTTGACAACGGATTGTAAAACCCTTCTTCTTGCATACAACCGACCACCCCGCCACCACTGAACGTAGCAGTATCGACAGGTTTTGTTGGGGTCGACTGTTGAATAAGTATTGTCCAACCTTGGACCGAACAGTCAAACTAAGATTCCCTGCAATGTAGTAAATAGCTGTCTTTCTCCCCATCTGCACACTCTCAAACAGTTGGAATGAAACTATCAATCTTTGACATCATATCCTTCACAGTTTTGAGATGACCTGGTACCATCAGTACTGTACTTAAATCATTATTTACAATCTTCAACTTTTCCTTAACTCTGAGACCTCCATACATTCCATTAAATATCGGTAAACCGTACCCATTTCTCCACAAATGCCTTTATTTTTTTGCTTTCTTCCAAATTTTTGGAAATATGCAGGAAATCTCCCATGTCCAGTTATTATTTGGATTCTATGTGGATGGTATCTCCTGATTGTAAAACCCTCCGTGCTTTTGCGCGTGCGTTAGGATGCTTTTAATTCGACAAAATAGGGGTGAAGGGAAAGGAGATATTTACTGTTAACAATAAATATTCACTGTTTTATTAGGCGTAAAAATTACGGAAAAGGTACTATTTCACAGTGAAATATTTCAGAGCAATTTTTACTTAATGTAAGGAGCATAAACATTAAATTATGAAGAATAAATTTAAAATTTCTGTTCTTAAAATTTGGTAATTACTTTTTATTAAACAATAAGGATCTTTTTTATATAAAATTGCTTCTTTTTTTATACGCTATTAAATTTTTTTGGCAATATTTTAATCCCCCGTTTTCCGCTTCTTGGTCCCAATATTTAATGATTTTATTGTAAACTTTTCTTCGCATGAATACTGAAAGCTTTTATGCCAATTTTGGCTGCAAATATCAATACGAAATTTTGAGTTAAAATAAAATGCAATCAGAAATAACATAACACTCACGAAATTTTCATATACATGCACTCACTCACATACAGGTGAAAGAAAAAATGAACTAAGAAATATCTAATAGGGCAAATCCAAGGTCAAAGATGAATAGCTGAAAGGTGCTCATTGTTCAGCATCTCACCCCTTAATGAGGTGGAATCGTTAAAATGTGGTCGTCTCAAAATTCGCAGACGAACAATAACTCATCTTTAGACAAAATTATTAGAAATTTTCTTATGTTCTTCAAATTTTGTTGTGGAATTTTTTTCTGCTTTTGATTTATTCTTTTAATAGAATTCAAAAATTCCAATTCGTTAAATCTTTAATTTATAGAAGAATGTCAATGCTGTTTTGAGATGAAAAAGCGATGTTGAGTTTTTCTATCCCCTTTCTATTATCACGCGTTTCTTCTGCATCATATTATCGATAAGATGCAGCTTATCTTTTGAAAAATATTTCCGTTTCTTGACTAATGTTACTAATTGTATTCCAACATTTAATCAATGTCTGCTGTTATTTTTCGGCTCGTTTTAATTTGGTTGAATATATAAAATTGTCAAAGTTTGTTGATACTAAAATTTTGTTAATAAATAAATTCTTCTCATCAAGATTCCCCTAATTTCCTCCTTTCATTCCAAATTTTTAAATTATTAATATTTTATTTATATTTTTAATAAATACTTATATATTTTCATGTGTATTTCGAACTTAAGACATGGCAGAAGGATTTTAAAAAAAGCATAATAATCTTCCAGCAATTCACCAGAGTTTAGTTTAGTTATATTAACGTCCCGTTTTAAAGCAACACGAGGGCTATTTTGGGACGGACCTCGTCATTTTGAACCACGGTCAGATGACGAGGACGACACCTGAAGTGGCGCCCCCCTCTCCACACCAGCGGGACAATTCACCAGAGATATTTGGATGAGTGTCTGTGTTTAAAAAAAAAACGATTTCGGAAGGGAAAAAAAATAACCTTTTAGTAAAAATAGGGACAAGAAAAAGAAAATATTGAAGAAAATCTTCGGTTTTTAATAACATGGAATTATTCATAGCAAAATTTGATTTTTAGTAAACGGTCTTGCATGTCTTTGAATCCTTTATAAATTGATTTTTCAAAATAAAGAAAAAAGAGATAATTTTCGAAGAGAATACAGAGAGTAGTTATAATCTACCAATTATATATGTTATAACTTATAAATTCGGTACATATATACCTTAGAGGTTGGAAATATACATCTCGAGGAGATTCGTTAAAAATTTTAATTAATTAAAAATTAAATTAGATATTGTTGTTTATCCGCGATAACTTCCGAAAATATTATTACACAAAAATATTATTTCATAAAAATAATTTTTATGAAATTTAAAAAGTCATTGTTTTAATGATACTAATTAATAATCGGACGATAAAAAAAATCGTAAAAAAAATACTTAAAATCAGGGGGGGATTAAATTGTGAATATGGCCACCTGTAATAAGTCTATGTACCATGGTTACTGGCAGGTTTGGCAGCCTTTGTGTTTCTGCAAAATTACAGAGACAAACAGACCTGCCATCCACGATGATACCTCACTACTTGTACTACTACTTTCTTTGTGATAATTAAAAGACTGATTAACAATTTTCCCAGTTCTGTTTATATCCGGTAAGTGATAAATATGTATTATAAAGCCATAGAACTAGTTAATTCGTCTCAGATCTGACAGGCGGCTTTGTCATCTTTTCAGACTCAGACTCAAGAGGCTATTGGCAAGGGCAACTCAAATGTATCCCCAAACATCAACAGCCTCATTTTCCGCATTAAAACATCATGCATCCTTCAGTGAATTCCTGCTCATGTGAGAATCGACGGGAATGAAGGCGCTGATGCCCTCGCCAAAGCCTCCCGTGAGTTGGATCAACCCGATTCGGCCACCTCAGAAGGCGTTAAAGCGGTAGCAAAACGCAGACTTTTTAAGCAAACTTTCAAAAAGCCCTCCATTCCGTATCTCAGGCACCTTTCTTCAATCATTGCAACACTCCGCACAGGTTACTTTAAAGACACGAAAATAGCACCAGGTCCATTTACAATCATTGCCCCTCGTCACAACTGAACCCAGGACGCATTTTCTACTGCCCCACCATGGCTGCTGCCGTCCTTGGACTCTTCGGTCCTCTTTCGAGGGAAGACGTTCTGTACAGCCTTCAGGCACGCTGAGCTCGTCCGAAAGACGTTTGGACACATTTGCTTTTTTTTACTATCCTTAGAAAGCGACAACAACAATAATAGCCCGAATTTTTTCCGACATTAGGCAGTTAAAAAAAATATTACTTGGCTACTCTTCAACAGTTAATTACAGCGTTTCCTTGAAATTCAAACAGTTTTCGTTATTTCATCAAATATTTTATGACAAAAATTAACCTTTGTCGACAGCATTAGAAGATTGCATTTAACATTTGTTTAGTTCAAAAGAAAAACAAAATAATAAAATAAAATGAATAATAATAATAAAAACCCCTCGAAACTCATTTTTAATTAAACTCCTGTATACTTTTAAAGCTTACTTCTGCACTTCTTTCTTTCTCTGTTTACAACGCAGTTACGACCATTCGTAATTCATACTGTTTTGAATTTGTTTTTTGATCAAACTAGCCTGCATTTGTTTGAACAAACTAGTGGGAGGGACCTTCTTGAAATTTTCTCTCATACTGCCCAATGAAACCCATTTCTTTACTCCTCCTACGGCATTAAATTGGAAGGATGGGTAAGGCAGCGAGTAGCATGTATGGTATTGGCAAAAAATAGTTAAGAAACATAGATCTTCGGTGTGAATGTACCATTTTTACTTAATTTAATGTCAAAATTTATATTTTGGGGCCTTTTTTCTGACGACCGGTTGACAACAAAATCAAACAAACTAATTTCAGTCGCAATCTCAAGATAACACCAACTTTCGTTGATTTATTTAAGTCGCTGAGTTTATGAATGATTCTGTATACATGCATGCGAAAGCATAGACCGACAGATTTTCAACCGTTTAAAGGATTTGGTTCAAAATGTAATAAATATAAATATTTTAGAAGTTGAATCTGTCACTGACTTGATTCTTCACGTTTTTTAAATATATCGAATTCACTTGTACTCAAATAGCTAGAAGGCATATTTCATATGAACATATTTCGATTAAAATTAAATAGAAATCTACAAATTCGGTTGCAATTCCGTATATCAAATTTCAGCCATTTAGATAAAAACGTTTTGGGGTTATCACGTTCCAAAACAATTAGTCATGATACCAAAAATAAGTTGTTTTTTTTTTCGTACTACATTTTTTACTTAGTCAACATTTAATCCTTTTATCGATTTACATAATGTCTGTTGTTCTTATTTTAGACTAGCCGCCTTTGGTGACCAGCTGGTTCGCCATGAGTAAAGCGTTCTAAAATTTTCAATTAAATCACATATTCATTAGCCTTGAAGTAATTCCGGGCATTGATTGACCTGAAATTAATATTTTCTTTAAGATGATGGACGGAATGTTCTAAAAGTACACCTTTTCCTAATAATATTCTTTAATTTTATAAATCAGACAGTTTTAACCATCGGTTATGCTTCCAAAATATTAAAAATGTTTTTTTTCGGTGATGTTGCCAAAATATTAAATATATTTTTTTAAAGAAAGCGAGAAAGGGAAAAAAAAGTATTAAATTAACGATACAGATATTGCAAACGATTACATAAATATGCCATTAAGTCGGGTTTTCAATGCATATCCTGTCTAAATTCACTCTGGTTTACCGTAAATAAAGATTTATTGAGTTAATGATATAGATATTGCAAACGATTGTAGAAACCTTTGCTCTGCATTTATTTTTTAAAGAAAATATCACATTTTTTGTTTCTTTTATTTTATCCAGTCACGTGCTGAAATTTGCATTTCTTTACATTTATTTTGCGATGATAGTTTTTTTTTCGAGCTTCCGGCATTCTTTTATTTTATCCAGTCACGTGCTAAAAAAACATGGTTAAAATATTTCTTTAAAAATTCGTTAAAAACAGAAGCTTGAGTTATACATTAAAACACTGATACTGTTAGAAAGCTAATTTTTAAATCTTTAAATTGATGTAAAAATCACGTTTGTGCGATCATATTTTCGGAAGTTATAGCGGAGAAACGTCGAAATTTCGCTTAAATTTTAATTAATTCAAATTCTAATTAAAAATTCGAAAAAAGGGCTCCGAGGTGCACATTCCCGACCCTCAAGGTATACATGTACCAAATTTGGTAGCTGTAGGTCCAACGGTCTGGCCTGTGGAGCGCCAGCACACACACACACACACATTGAGCTTTATTATAAGTATAGATGTTTTAGATTCAATGATCTAGACTTATTTTGCATCTACAATTTTGCGATGTGAAAAACTAAGTATTCTTTATTAATTATCAGGAAAAATTTTAATGTTTTTAGAATTTTATCAACTTTTGTACAAAATCCCCCTATATATTAACACCCCGATCTTGTTTATCCACCATACGTTTGGCACAATATAGCCTAGAATTGCGCTTGCGCCAATAAAACCAACCAACCGTACTCAGAAAGCTCTGAAAGGTGGAGATACTTCGAAATTCCAATTTCGAACTTCTTGGCGATTAGAATATTTCTTCTACCCTTCGTATATATACCAAAAAGCAAGAAAGTCAATCTTGGAACACCTCTAAATTATGTCTATAATTATTACTTTGCTCAGAGTTTAATCCGCTTCGTGTGCTCGCAGTGAACAATTTTCACCAGAGACACATTCAGCGCACCCTCCGCACGGTGATTTATGGCTGAGCAATACGGGGGATTAAAGGTCCCATTCGAGGTGGAAAGTTAATCGCCCCCCGTTCAAGACGGCTACTCACCGCAAAAGGACTCGTAAAGCGTTTTATGTCTGTGCTTCTTCAGGGGGCTTTTCATGGACAATCATTGAAAACAACGTGAATGGCAATCACCCCAAAACCTTGCAGTGTCCCCTCACCACAGTGGATTCTAATAAAAATTCCTTCGTGACACTACATACACAGCACTGCTAAAAGTGGACAATATTCTGTATGAAAAAATTGTAAAAATAACTCTTTATCAAGCTTTTTGTTCCGGATAATGGACTCTAACCTAGAGTATATAAAATAAATATAAAATAAAATACAAACAAATAAATAATAAATAAATAAATAAACATGAACAATAGAGAATATACATTAGACCAATCTTAGATCTATTGTATATTCTCTATTGTTCATGTTTATTTATTTACTTTATTATCATTTATTTATTTACTTTATTATTATTTATTTATTTACTTTATTATTATTTATTGATTTATATTTTATTTTATATTTATTATTTATTTGCTTCTGTTTTTTTATTTATATTTCTTTATTTCTTTTTGTTTTTCCGTTAATTTATTTTTTTAAAATTCTTTTATTTGTCTTTCTCTCTATGCTTTTGTTTTTATTTCACTTTTTTTTTGCGCTGCCTTCAGCTTTTTTTACATCTTGTACATATGCGTAGAAAGTTACGTTTGAGTAGCGAGTCCTTTGATAGCTATTTAAACTCTGTTTCTTTTAAATTTTAATTATAAGCTCTTCACCGGTGTAACAACCCTTTCGGCACACACCTAACCATCATCAGAATGCATAACGATTTATGAAACTCAATAAAAATGCGAAGACGAGACTATAAATAAATAAACTAGCTGACACCTGGCGCGTTGCTGAGACCGAAAAAATAATATTAACATTAAATAATAATATTAATAATAAAATTAATAAAAATTAATCATTTGGCAATGTTTCATCGAAATAGGACGAACGGAGCGACAATACTTAAAATACGGACAAATATTCATTTTTATACATTAGATTTGTGTATTCTTTTAGCTTTCTAAAGCTTTCTAAAAGAATGAAAGTTTTACAATTCTAAAAGACAATTCTTCTAGAACACCAGAAAGCTGGCGTTTTTTCAGAATGGTAATGAAAGAAACTACTTGTATACCTTGATTCATTTAATATATGATTGGACTCAAGTTTAATCTTAGAAAATGTGATTAGAATATTTTCTTTCAAAATTTATTAAACAAAGAAAATATATTTATACCATAAAATCTTTCATGTAGTTGAAAAGGTAATTTTCTGAAAACCAAGAGAGTGCAAAATTATTTATACTATGATAATTTTGGAAATTACTGCGAAAAATGCTAATATTTAATTAAAATGTAAATCCCTAGGATTTGAACCCCCAAAATTTTCTTGCATTTTCTGTAATAAAGTTGTTGCCACTGAGAATGACTTATAGACATTTCTGGTCAATAGCCATACAATATTAATCTTTTAACTTGGATTCAGCATTTCTTCTGAATCTATTGTATCTCCTCGGCGAGTTATTTGAAGATTTATCCTAGGTAAATAAATGCGGTTGAAATTCGAATATTTATTATTTTTTTTAATTTTAAGTAATTGTACTCTGCCTATAACCATCCCGTAGATCTAAGCAATAGGCTGACCAAGTTTCGTCGCAATCGGATGAAAGATTTAGGAAGGCATAAGACCTTCATTTTTATTTATATAGATTGTTAATCTTATGTCTCAGCCCTTTTTCCCTCGTGACACTACGTACATAGCGATTTATGAAACTGAATGGAAATGCAAATACTTAAAGAGTAAAGAGACTTTATAAATAAATTGTTTGTCTTATGTCTTAACCCTTTTTTCCCACGTTTTTGAGTGTGGGAAGTACATAAAGGTGATATAATTTAAGCTCTAGATTAAAGGAAAAATATTTGGAAAATCTTAGTATAATATATAATATAAAATAATTTAAAAAATCCATCTGATGGAAATATCTATCATCAAAAAAATTTACACGTTAAGCTCAATACAAAATCCTCAACGCCCCTACTAAATTTCCCCACTTATTATTGCTTTGGTTAACAATAAATAAATAAATAAATACCTTAGATATTTGTGAAAAAAATATTAAAGAAATCGCATGTTTTTTCCAAACACAACAAGCAGCGGAGTGACAAGTTTAAAACCCGCTATAACGATTGTGAAATTTTTTTGACTGCTACGTTCCTTATTACGCAATAGTCCTGAAAAAAGTTACCATTCACAACTAATTTACAAGTACATCTGCTTTGAGATCAATTTTTTGTTCCTTAAAATGTTATGATGAAAATTTCCATAAAAATGCAAAGAAGGGTTAACTACTGAAATTGATAATTATCAATTAATTTATATTAAAAAGATAAGAGCTGTTTTAGAGGCCACGGTTGGTAGAGCATCAGTCTCATAACCGAAAGGTAACGAGTTCTGTCCTCGTCTCGGCCAAAGACCGCCCTGTTGGCTCATGGCAGTCGGGGTACATTCAATAGGTGGTGACTGCCAAGTCCTCCAAGTTCCCATACCTTTGGGGGCACTGAATCAAGGATGAGTCGGTATCTGATTTGGATCTGAATTCTGACTTGCGGATGGATGAATGAGTTCGACCACCCCCTAAAAAGGGTTGTGTCGTGCGTGTTCGAGCAAAGACGTCCTTTCACCTGAACGATGCTCGTTCACAACGGGAGGCGCACACTTCTGCCTTCATTCGACAGAGCATGCTCATTCGGGCTTGGTATGACCCAGTGGCATTAGACCCACCACCACCATCAGAGTTGTTTAATTGACTCTCTTTTCAAGAGTAATTTCTACCAATTATATACCACAATCACCTTGAAGGGTCTCCTCGGAGCTTTC
>JAPMOQ010019071.1:265795-325286 GCA_026543055.1 Argiope trifasciata
AACAATGGCTCCCTCGAAATTGCCCAGCGGCAGCTTTTCCCCACTCTTTAATGGGGATGCTCATAAACTATCCTCCCCCTTCCTCCTCGTCCCTCTCCCACCGCACTCCGATATCGAGTCCTCACCCCCCCTCACTCAACCATTAAGAACCCTCCCTTTCTCATCAGAGAGTTATCATCGTCCTCTCTCGCCATTCGGTCGCCACAGCCTCCCGAACCCGCCCACGAGCGCTGGCCAATGGGAGGAGACCTTTGCTGCGAAAGTGGTAGAGATGATGGTTGTCTTGATTTGGCGTTAAATTGTTTCTTTTGGCGAGAAATGTGGTATTTAATCGAATACCCTCTCGTTCATCTGCTAGTGTTATGATGACAGTGGATCGATGCGGTATATTTGACGTTTTATTAAGATAATTCTTCGTTCACTGAAAAAAATATTGTTTCATTTTTGTAAAAACTAAAGTAGGTGGCATTTTATGAATAAGAAAATTACAATGTATCAAAAATTTTAATAATAATGCTCACTTTAATAAAGCGATAACAAAATAAATATAATAGCTGTTAATATAAATGGTATAATAATGTTAATAAACAATTAAAATAGTATAATAATGATTGCTAATAAATAGTTGACGTAGTATAATAATAACTGTTAGTAAATAATTGAAGTAGTACAATAATGATTGTTAATAAATAATTGAAATAGTATAACAATAACTGCTAATAAATAGGTGAACTAGTATAATGATAACTGTCAATATAGGTGAAATAGTATAATAATCTGTCAATAAATAGGTAAAATAATATAATAACAACTGCTAATAAATACTTGAAATAGTATAATAATAACTGTTAATAAATTACTGAAATACAGTAATAATAACTGCTAATAAATAATTGAAATAGTATAATAATAACTGTTAATAAATAACTGAAAAATTATTTTTGATATATCATTGTATTTCATTGATATAAATCATTCAACTCATTGATATAAATCTTACGTACAATTCAGTGATATAAATCTTTGCATTAAGAGAGCACTTCTAGGAACACACACACACACACACACACACACACACACACACACACACACACACACACACACACACACACACACACACACACACACACACACAAATATATATATATATATAATGATATTTTAACTTTAAATTTAAATCTACATTAATTTCTAAAGTTTTACCTTAATTTAGGCCTTATAAAAGTCATTCTGAAATATTCTCCTATTTCCTGATCCGATTCCACGTTATCTATTTAATTCATTCTAGAAATGCTTTGTAAAAATGTTTAGTCAGCGATTCTCACGGTGAGAGTGATGGATAAAAGTTACTGACCTAAGCAAATGATTTTATAAAAAGATCCCTGTGCTTTGAAGGTCACATGCTCAGAAATCCCTATGAGAGTCTTAATAAGTTATTGGCACTATAAACAATATTTTCCCTCTCAAAATATGCTATATAACAAGAGGAAAAATTGATTTTCTCGCTTTTTCGTCACATTTGCTTGTCCGCGTTCCTTGTAAATAAACTGTCTGCCTCCGGAGGAAGAATAAAGCGAACTTAAAAATGAAAAGTCTTCTTCAATGCCTTCGAACCTGCCATCTACTTCCAAAATTTTAAATCTTTACACACACACACACACACACACACACACACACACACACACGTGTGTGTGTGCGTGCGTGTGTAAAGATTTAAATTTTTTCAAACAGTTGTGACATTAAAGGCATTCGTGTTGATGCGTTTTAAATAATTCATGATGTATTGAATTTCATTAAAATAGCATCTGGAATATTTTGTTTTTAGCAGTAAAAAAGATGAATGTGTATATGTATGGACGCCGTGAAGGCGAAACCGTTTGACCTTCAGACACCAAATGCAGTGCATACACACCTAGGAGAGTAAAATTGTTTACCTCGGAGCAAATTTTTGAAATTTTAATTAAAATTTCAATACATTAAAGTAAATTTTGACATCCCCCCCCCCCGATAATTTCTGAGAAGATCAAAGATCTCGACACGAAATCAATTTTTCACCGCTTTAAAATAAGAAATAAAAAAAAAAAATTTAATGATGCCAATTAAGTGATTATGCAAATATTCTTGAATTGCGGCAGTGTTTAAAAAATATTTTATCACCTTATTTTCGACAGTAAATTACATTGCTGCCCTGAAAATCATAACCAACTTTCATTGTTCCATCAAGTATTTAATCACGTGATTTTCCTCCATTGTTGAAAGCCAGAGAATCTATTGATAAATGTGTTGAATACAAAACAGAAAAAAATAAAATACTGTATCCTCGAAATATTTATAGGTAAATTCGATATTTGCGTTTTTAACCCCGCTGTAGTGTTAAGTGGCTGTCTGCATTAGTTTATGTACTCAATAACTAAAAGTTATCAGGACAATTATAATAACATAGTGATAAATGACGGACAATTTGGCTAAATTATCGGCATGAACTTATATCCGAATGATTGATCTGATATCACATAATATTCCCGACGAATCAAGAGGACGATCAGTTTCTAATATAACCGGGCTTTTTTTTTCTTTTGTCTCTATATGCAGACAAAACATTGCAATCAGGGAAATTCTGCCACGTGATTTTCATTATATCTCATCGTTTTAAATCAGAAAAGCTCATTTTTTTAGCATCATGCCTGTCTAGTTTAGAATTATGTTTGCAAACGGGAACTGCAATGTAGAATTAAACGAATTAAGTTTATGTCCTTTTTACTTCAAAATAGAAGATATTCATCGCCAATTTATCTGGTTGTCTCTCTATAATTTATTTCTGTTTCTCTGAGAACATGATTACTTAAAAACGCATGCCCTAGAAGAATGAAATTTGGTATACGTCCCTGACTTCAAATTAGTGACAGACAAATTGGCGAAGATATCCATCGCCAATTGTCTAGTTGTCTCTCTACAATTTATTTCTGTTTCTCTGAGAACATGATAGCTTAAAAACGCATGATCTAAAAGAATGAAATTTGGTACACGCCTCTGACTTCAAATTAGTGGATTTCTCTCAACTTTTGTATGAAATCTCTTTGAGAAAAATCTGTCTCTGTCTGTGTTGTTTCTTATGGCAATTGCTATTGGACAAGCTAGCTGTTACGATGACAGCGATTTAAGCTGATGGGGTGCGTATGTTGATTTTTTCAGTAACGCCATCAAGGACCAAGAGCACGACTTTGCCACTCACACGTCTCAACCCTTTTCACGGGGCGACTTCATTGATGAGTTTTCATTCACTGAACCACAGATCGTCATTTGGACCTGAATCAGAGAACGATAATTTCTAAACCAGTACTCCCAATGGTATGACTCTCGATATGGAGGAATCTCAGACCACGACAGATTTATACCTGCGTCAGTGACCACTGCACGTTGCTGCCGGATTCCAACTGGCAACCTAACGGACACGAATCCGGCGCCCTACCAACCAGGCTATCCCGGCCTTCTCTATATGTGAACACAGTAACTAAAATTCTTAAAGAACTTGGTGCAACATATGGCTTTAACATCATATCTGTAAATCTGTATCAAATCTGCAATCAAATTTCCGACTGAATGTGGGGATTGTTGAGCATTTATCGATCTGTAAATCCGTATATATTTGAAAGTATAAGAAACTACATATGGTATGTTTTTCAGTAAATGTGTATCAAATTCTGTATCCAGTAGTTCGAAAGGAATCCTAAAAGGCAAAACTCGAACCATATTATGTGACTAGCTCAGAATTCGGCTTTGATGCAGTCTCGCTTGCGGATTTTACCATTCCCTTCGAGAGTTGTCTCTTCACTTCTGCACTATGACCTAAATGTCTGAAGAGCTGGACCTAAAACAAGAGACTATAATGCTTGAGTTTACTAGAGGATGACAATCTCTCTTGTTCCTTTGCCTTTTTTTCGTATTATATTGAAATGCAATTTTTCCTGCGATTTGATCAACAATAATTAATTATAATTGGGAAAATTTCAAATTATCTTTTTATTTCCTCAATCTTAGTCGTTTTCTCCATTTCAATTCTCACAGACGAGATTCGGAGGTTAGGAGATGGAAGTGCCTTCCTCGTTATCTGACCACAATGAAATTTAACAGGTCCGTCAAAAAAAAAAAGCCTAATGAAGCGATAAAATGGGATGTTTGTTTAACTAAACTGAAGTGAATTTGGCATTTTCAAATGACTGCCATAACAGAATACTTAAGAGTTCGCATGAATAAATTTTAAACTATTCAACCTGATTTATGCTATGCGTTTTAATGAACTAACTGGGTCCCGGCGCTTTGCTGTAGCAGATAAAAATAATATTTAGGGCAATCAATCAATAACTTGGCAATGTTTTATTGAAATAGGATGAACGGTAAGACAGTGCATAAAATACGAACAAACAAATACTCATTTTTAAATATTAAATTTGTGTATTCTTTTAGAATTGTAAAACTTGGTGTTCTTACAGAACGGAAATGAAAGAAACTGTTTATTATATCTCGTGATTCGTTTCCTATTCGCTCAGAATTCTCAAATTTAATTTTAGAAAACGGGATTAAAATATTTTCTTTTGAAATTGATTAAACACAGAAAATATATTTATGTCATAAAATCGTTATTATAGTTGGAAAGAAAATTTTTGAAAATTAGGATGGTGCAAAATTATTTGCACTACAATATTTTTGGTTTTTTCTGCGAAAACCGCTAAATTTTATTTAAAATTGAACGAAGAAAGTAGGGATAAAAGTGATCTCTACATGATTTTTAGGGGTTAGATAAGACACTAGCAGGAGTTGTAATCTTATAATGATAAAGAAAATTAAGTATTTAGAAAAATGACAGTTGAAGACAAAAATATTTTTTTATATAATTCTTAAGAATATGGCTTCATCTTTTCTTAAAACTCTAAATGCAAAAATTTCATATCTCATATGTTCACAGAAAATATGCATATATTAAAGACACAAATAAATGAAATTGTCTTAAGATTTATAAGAAATTTATAACCGAAATTAATAAATATTCGGTTAAATAACATAAAATAATACGTTATCAAGAAAAATTTAAACTGAGTCAGAAATAAACCCATGAAAAAAAATTTAAAAATAACTCACCAAGATCATTATTCCATTATTTACTTCTTTTTAATATTCAGTCTATTCAAAATTATTTCCCCAAGAAGGTTGATTATTGTTTGATTATTTCTTTTGATAACAATGATCAAGGAATTAAAATCATAAACTATACATACATCATTTCACTATTGTGATTTTTTTTATCTAAATTGTTTCTTTTATGAAATGCTTTAAACACTCCGTTGTTAATTTCCTAAAAAAATATTTTACGTAAATAATCTAATGATGAGCAGATGAGTGCAAAAATTTTTGTTACATCGGTGAGAAACTCATTATTAAAATTTTTAAAAAATAAATAAATAAATTGAACTTAAACAGGCGTTAACTGACTTAACTAACTAAATGACTTGACTAATCTAAAAAACTTTTATACGTGTATTTGCTGGGTACAGAAAACAACAGCCCTGTTTTAAAGAAAGGATTGACATAAATTGAGCAGTTTACATAACTTTATGCAAATAATAGTATCCTACAAACGTAATATCCTTAATGAAAAGTTTTAAACACACCATTGCTTATTTCTTAAAAAAAGGTTTACGTAAGTAATCTAATGATGATCAGATGAGATCAAAAATTTGTGTTACATCGGTAAGAAACTCATTATTAAAATAATATTTAATACAACTGAATTTAAACAGACGTAAATTGATTATGCTAATTATATGACTTTACTATTCTAAAAAACTTTTATTCACGAATGTGCTAAATACCGAAAGGAAAAAAACGGCTTCCTTAAAGAAAGAATATACACTGATGGAAAAAAAAATCCCAACACTAGGAAGGAGCTGTGCTAGATAAACGAAATTTGGTAGGCGTGTTTATGCATCTGAAAGATGACGTCGATTCCAATTTCGAGCTACGCGCGTAAGTGTGGCGCCAGTAGCGACACTATGAACATGCAAATGAGGTTTGCATTAAATAAGCGCTGTAAGGTTCGCGATCGTTATTCACAATTGAGATTTGACGTAGTGGGTTAATGTTAGCCAAGGATGCCTCTGAGAAGACGAAGAAGCCATTATCAACAGCTCATTGAGTTTGAACGAGGTGTGTTGTAGGGCTACGAGAAAGTGGGTTTTCTTTCCGCGATATTGCTGAAAGACTAGGCAGGAATGTATCCACTGTGCATGAGTATTGGCGGCAGTGGTCAAGGGAAGGTACTGCCTCAAGAAGACCAGGTTCCGGGAGGCCATGTGGTACTACTGAGAGGGAAGACCGTCGTATTCGGGGTATGGCTGTGGTTAATCATACTGCGTCTGCAGCTGAAATTCGAGCTGCAGTTGGCACCACAGTGACACAACGAACTGTTACAAATCGGTTACTTTACGGACAGCTCCGAGCCAGACGCCCTGTACAGTGCATTCCACTGACTCCAAACCACTGCCGTTTGCGACGTGAGTGGTGTCAAGCTAGAGCTCATTGGAGGACGGATCTGTTGTGTTTTCTAATGAAAGCCGGTTCAGCCTTGGTCGCAGTGATAGCCGTTTGTTGGTTAGAAGGAGGCCAGGTGAATGCCTGCTAGTGACCTGTCTGCGGCCTAGACACACAGGGCCTACTCCTGGAGTTATGGTTTGGGGAGCAATTTCGTATGACAGCAGGAGCACTCTCGTGGTTATCCCACGCATCCTGACTGCAAATTTGTACGTTAGTCTAGTGATACAACGTGTTGTGCTGCCATTCATGAACAGCACTCAAGGGGGTGTTTTCCAACAGGATAACGCTCGCCCTCATACCGCTGTTGTAACCCAACATGCTCTACAGAGTGTCGACATGTTACCTTGGCCCGCTAGATCATCAGATCTTTCTCCAATCGAGCACGTATGCGACATCATTGGACGACAACTCCAGCGTCATCCACAACCAGAATTAACCGTCCCTGCATTGACCGCCCAAGTGCAACAAGCGTGGAACTCCATCCCACAAACTGATATCCGACACCTGTACGACACAATGCATACACGTTTGCATGCTTGCATTCAAAATTCTGGCGGTTGCACCGGTTACTAATGTACCAAAATTTCACATTTGAAATGGCTCTACCTGTGATCTTGAAACTTTAATCAATTAAATATATTACCTAGACAAATGTATTCCGAAAATTTCATTACTGTACATTAATTTTTTCTTGGTGTTGGGATTTTCTTTTCCATCAGTGTACATTAATTGAACAGTTTATATAACTTTAAGCAAATAATAGTGTCTTACAAACATAATTAGTGAATAACAAAATTCACATCGATAAATTTTTTTCTATATATAACGATACGTAGCTACTCCAATAAGTCCGAAATTGCTCTGATAAATGATCAGACGTCATGATAGTAACGACGGAAGCTGAATTTGAGTCTTAAGATTCATAACAAACCACGGAACAACCTCTTACGTAGGAGGCAGGTCACAACATCGGTAGGAATAGCTGATCCCAAAACATTTCTGTATCCAGCGTGGTGAGAACCAGCCACCATACCAGAAGTTTCTCATCCCATATCTGAGGTACCCCCCAGGTTTAGATTAGGTATATATACGAACTTGAGAGATTATTTCATACACTACGAGTCTTTCTCAATCGCATAATATTAGCCAAAAGTCAAACATTATTGGTTTATTTTTATATTCCAATAGTGCAGAGTCATAGCGCAATACTATATCCATAATAATGCATCATACACGCTCTTGTTGTTGTTTATGGCACTTTACAAGCCCGCTGACAGAAAGCTGCCTGTGATTTAAGCCTAATTAGTTTAGTTTAGTTATATTAACGTCCCGCTTTGAAGCAACACTAAGGCTATTTGGGGACGGACCTCATCATTTTGAACCGTGATCAGATGAAGAGGGCGACACCAAAGCAGGCACCCCCTCTCTAAACTTCCTCACCACACCAGTGGGAGGATGCTTGTTTCCGACGGGTTTCACGTGCCCCACACACTCTTACACGGCGGTTTTTCTGTAGAATCAGGTCTCGAACCTGCAGCCCTCTGGTTCCGAAGCCTAGACCTGACCACCAGGCCACCGCGGCCTTCCATCTTCTTGGCATCGGGGTAGCATGTCTTCGCAGTGATTTGGTCGTCTCGGGTTCGAGTCCCGGTTCCAGCATGGTTGTTCTTCTGTGAGTAGTATGAATGTGCACCCCCCCGTAAAAAGGTGTTGTGGAAACGAATATGAAGCAGGTAAGTCGTACTCTTGGCCCTATTTGGCGTTACTGAAATATAAAGGACGTTCATTTAGGCTTAAGTCGCTGGCAGCTTTCTATCAGCTGGCTTGTGAAGCGCCATAAGCAACAACAAGACCATGCCCAATTTCAAAAATTCGTGCTGTAAAAATTCGCTGGGGGGAGGGGGATAATAAATTACCTTAGAATTTGGTTAAAACCCTTCTCATTATACCGCATTTTTTTTTAAGTGTAAGGCGCCGAAGCAAAGTTAAAAAGATATTTTTTATTTAATTAAGCTTCGGAAGGTAAACTTCGATTTATAAATCTATCACATAGTTTTTTTGTTGTTTTTTTCTGATTTCAGTCAGTTTATGGAACTGAAGAAAAATTGGTCGTTGAAATATTTAAAGTGAAACATTACTCAAAACACAATGATATATTTAATAAAGTTTATCTCATTGGCTTTAAAGTTTTCTATGAAAAAGTTAGCCGACAAACAATAATAAAAAAAAAACTGTTAAGGCTTACTTAAGCCTGTTAATGCTTTGAAAAAATTTTTTTCTTCAGTTTGGACCATAATTGCATAATACTTTCACTTGTAAGAAGAAAAAAAAAAACCGAAAAGCAGCAGGAGAACTCATACTTATAATTTCTTTGTTTAGAAATTTACTTCAACGATCTGTGAATGAAAAGAAAACGTAGGGATGTTATTCTTAAGCTACTAAAATCAAAATTTGGCGCAAAAGTATAATTGTAATCCCAAAATCACACAGCCAATTTCATTTATTTTTCATTGCATTGTGTTTTAAATTATCTCGTTGACATGCTCATTAGCACGGACTGACAGACGCAATTGTTCTTGTGCATTTGGTTTAAATTTTGATAAGGATCTAAATCTAAAATCGTGAACTAGATTTCATTTAACTGAGATTTTCCGTTTTTGAATAATGCCTTCACCTGCTCCCAAAATTATCGATCCGCATACTACTCAAATCAATTATTTTAAGTAATGTAGAGCAATATTAAGGAACGTTGAATTGTGCATAATGATATATTCATACATTCGCCTGCACTAAGAAGTAGAGCTGCCCTCTGTTATAAAAAAAGGTGGAAGAAATAAAATCTTCCAAAAATAAAATCTTTCCTCACTTGTGGAAGAAAGCGGCATATATTTCGTAATTATCTGTAAATTATTTAAATCAAATCAAAACAACTTGTTGAGGGTGACATATATTTGGTGATTATCTGTAAATTATTTAAATCAAATCAAAACAATTCGTAGAGGGTGACATATATTTCATGATTATTTGTAAATTATTTAAATCAAACCAAAACTATACATAGAGGGTGACATCTATTTCGTGATCATCTGTAAAATATTTACAACAAATTAAAACAATATGTAGAGGGTGCCCCCAAATTAACGCAAGACTTGAATTTACCACCATTCGTGCAGTTAAGTGGTGGCAACACTATTTATAAAAATCATTTGACAGCTTAGAGTTTACAATTCGGTTTACCTCTATATGATATAATGTAACGAGGTTACAGAGTTAAGGAAAAACCTGAAGATTGTACGTAATAATTTAAGTACAGCACTGATGGTACCAGGT
This sequence comes from Argiope trifasciata, assembly GCA_026543055.1. NCBI lineage: Eukaryota > Metazoa > Arthropoda > Arachnida > Araneae > Araneidae > Argiope > Argiope trifasciata. Next base: position 275,714 of record JAPMOQ010019071.1, read on the forward strand.
AATCTGAAAACCCTGAAGGATATGATGTTAAAGTTGGATAGTTTCATTCCAACTGTCTGAGAGAGTGCAGATGGGGAGAAAGATAGCTATTTGTGGTGGTGGGTCTAATGCTCTTTGGTCCTAACAAGCTCGGGGCTCGTTCGAATTAAGCCAGAGGTGTGCGCCTTTCGTTGTGAACGAGCACCGTTAAGGTGAAAGGAAGACTTTGCTCCAACACACTCGACGCAACCTTTTTAAGGGGCGGTCATTCATACACTCATTCATCCTTCCGCAAGTAAGAATTTAGATCCCAATCAGAGACCGACTCATCCCTGATTCAGTACCCAAAGAAGTATAACTTGTTTTGGGAACTTGGAGGACCATGCAGTCACGACATATTTAACGTGCCCCAACTTCCATTAGCCAACACGGCGGTCTTTGGCCGAGACGAGGACAGAACTCTCTACCTTTCGGTTGCGAGACTGATGCTCTACCAACCAGGATACCGCGGTCCACAGTTATTAACTACTCCGAAAGAAATGTTAGTCTGACTATTCGGTTCATGTAAGGTTGGACAATACTTATTCAGCAGTCGACTACAACAAATCCTGTCGATACTGCTACGTTCAGTTGTGGCGGGGTGGTCGGCTCTAAGCTTCTTTTATACAAGAAGTTTAGAGTTAATAAAATGAATAATTTAGGGTTAGGAAATATGTTGAACAACGTGTTGACGCAAGCTCTGAATTGGATAAAAAATACATTTTTTCTCTCTAAATTGTTTTATTTTTTCTGAACAGTGAAGTACATAGGATAGGATTATGTATAGAATAGCACTTAGGTTAAATGGCCTCTTCGCACACTTAAATGACCACAAACACGTTTGAACTATTTTGCCGAAATTTTCCTTGACTATTTCACATAAATGCGGTTGAATTTCTTTAATGTAGCGTTGAATTTACTCCATTAACGTAAAATTTTCTGCATGTTTGTGGGCTTGTTGGCATAGAACTTTGAATTCAAGTAACTCCATACAAAGGAATTCAATGGTGTTCAGTCACACATTCCAGGGCGCCAATCACCTAATTTTCAAGCTGTGACCTTCAGACTTTCATTATTTTTGAAGTATTTTTCAACAATGAAAACACTTTGTTCTATCGTGTAACGCCCCATTTTTGAAACATTTTTTAACAATGAAAACACTTTTGTGCAACGCTCCATTTTTACTAACCCTAAACTATAAGCTGTCAATTGATTTTTCGAAAAAGCTATCAATACTTTACTGCAAGAATGATTTCAAATTCAAGTCTTGCTTCAATTTTGGGCACCTTTTATTTACATAGACAGAGTATAAGGGAATTTTCAAAGCCAAATAAATCATACGAGAGAAACAGATTTCAGAAGAAGGAGTAATAATTATATATTTGTACAAAATCTAAATCGCAGTCAAAGTCGGGCTTTAAATAACATAAACTTTTAATTTTTAAAAATTAACTTATTAAATAATTTGCGACACTTCACTGATAACTTAAAATAAAATATAATAAAAGTGTAGAAAGAAGCTCTAATTAAAATAAAAAAATCTTTAAAACATGCAAAAAATTTACAAAGGGTTTTTTTTTTTTTTGCTCGTTTTAAAGTTTAATTTTTTTTACTGTTCTAATTTCTTTAAGTCTTGTTTTGAATATGACCAAAAATGAATGGAATCAACTTCATACACAACTAATTCTAACGGAACTCAGTTTGTAATATTCGAAAATTCAATTTAATGACACAACAGATATTTAAAAGGATCAAGCCTTGAAAGGTAAAATTTAACGAAAAGCATTGATTTATTGTTGTAAAAATCGATGCTGCTGTTGTTTTTCTGAAACAAAAATATCACAAGATTTTTTCCCCTAGATTTGTTATTATAGTGCATCCATCTTTACTATAATCGGCATAAAAAAATTCAAAATTATTGACTTAATGTTCATCATCGTAGATAAGGTTATTTTTTTAGAATCTTTAAAAATTATCTTTTACCCAGAATTAATATATTACAAATTTTAAACGTCATTTTTATCGCTGCCGAAAAATTAAATACAAGCCATCATTAATAAATAAACGTAAGATAAAAAATTATAATTAAATTAAAACATATTCAGTAATAAAGAAATCATTATGATTAAAAGGTAGCGCCGTTAAATGATACAGAAATGACATTGTCAAGGAATGCAGTGTGATCAAAGAGATGTTATTTTTGGCGACGAGCAATCGGCGCCAACTTCTTTAGAGGCGGAGTCAGGAGAAAGGGCGTGACAGCAGGAGGCGAGGACCAGAAACATCACTCGGATCGTCAGATCACTAACCGGCAAATCGTCCCGCGAACGTAGCTTTCCTTTCTCACTCATAAAAAAAGAAAGCACAGCCACACCATGCAGCAGGGGTTGAGAGGGGACGCTTGCCTCGTGGATGAGGACCTCGAGAAACCCAAGTTTGAGCTCAGGATGAGACACCGGACCGAATCCGGGTTCAGAACAGATGACAGAAAGTCCTCTCCCATAAAGGATGATCCTAAAGATGACAAACCTAGAAAGGGTAAGTTTTTAAAGTGGCATTTATGAATATATAAGAAATGTGAATGTACAATAAGTTATACATTTTTTTGGCACCAGACATCTAGAGTTCTATAGAAATTAATAAATAATTATTCTTTTTATAAACAAGGCCCCTGAAAATGTGTCCCTGCTAGTTTAAAAGATGGTTAGGGATGGTTAAATATAGCTTAAAAGATGTACAATTATATTTCAACAGCTGAAAGCTTGAAAAAGTTTAACTATCATAGTTAACTCTTTTTAAAAGGTCATTTTTTTTCTAACCATAGCGAATCAAAATATTTTTAAGGTTGAGATTCTCTTCAGAAAAATAATTCATTTAGCTTATTAGCCATTTTTTAGGGTTGAGATTCTCTTAAGAAAAATGATTCATTTAGCTCATTATACAAATTTAATTTGATTAATTCCTTAATTTCGTGAATTAATAATTAACTAATGAATCAAGATACAATATTTTTAATGAGATCTAGATTGAAGTATAAAAATATTTGAGGATTTTTATAATAAAACAATTTGTACATACCTTATTGAAAAATTTGTCAGAACTCATGCCAACCTACATAACTCCATACAAAGATTAATGAATTTTGTGGGAAACATACTTCCTATGGCACTAGGAAGAGTTACATCAGTTATACACCATTTGCAAGTTAGATATGAGAGGATGATTAACTTTTAGCAATATCTAATTATTGTAATGACTTGTCTACAAACTAATAGCAACTAATACTAATTGAATCGATGGTATGAAAATTAGGATCAGTTAAAAAGTTGTTTCGTCAATGGTTAATTTTTTGTAATACTCTTTTCTTTTTCTAGAAAATTTTCCCTTTTTTTCATAGAGTTATTTAGATTCATATTATAATGGTCTGTTGTTGCCATTAAGTAAAAAATATTTGAATATAAAAAGGGGTGGGTGGGTGGGAGGAATCTTACGAGTTTCTCGAGGTATTCCACATCTGCCTGGAAAAAACGTATTCCTTAATTTATGAATGTATTAAAAACCGATTTGTTAAACGCTAATGAATTTTTGCCAATTAAAAGTTGGCAGTGTAATTTCTGAATATTGTACCAGAAATTTCATGATCTTTGAAGTATTTCTGTTTCTGAAGTAACTTGTTTAAAATTGGGACCCATAATTCAAGATTACTTGAGTAAGATACAATATCCTATGGAATAACATTTTATCTATGGAATAACTAACACAATGGAAAACACAAATTACCTATGGAATATATCCATAGGTAATTGTATCTTACTTGTGTACAATTACCTATGGAAATTAATATGGAATAACATAAATAGAGACTGATTAAAGTATTTTTAATATTTTATTTCATGGTGTGTACTAAAGTCTCCAGTATACTTTCATATCCACAGATATATTGTAGCAGCTTATCTTCAATTAACAAGTATGCAAATATCTAAAAATCTAACATATTATTGTCTGTCAATATTTATTTTTCATAATCTAGCATATCATTTAGCTAATCTTATCATATCATAAACTCTATTCTGCTGCTTAGCAGCATTAAAGTCAAAAAAGTTTTAAAAATAAAAAAAGTTGTTTAAATGATATCTTAATTATAAATATTTGTCTAGAACAAATCATTATTTTATGTGTTGCGAATTGTGTTAAATTATATTTGTGATGATATATATATATATATATATATATATTATGTTGTCATATCTTCCTACTACTTTAAATTTAAGTGCACTGTTATCATCAAATGAAAGTATTTAGTAAGGAAAAAGGATATTACTTGTAGAAATAGATTGGGGAGGGGAGATGGAAGTAATTTCAGAGTAAAATTAACTTGCTTTTCACTTAAAATTTGCTTTTATCTCTTAGAACGTTTTATTAACTCATTTGTATCAATAGCGTATATATACGCTCAATTTTCCTGGTCACTATCACTGGAGCTTATATATACGCTGCATCATATTATATGTTATGAATATAATATGATATATACTACATTCATATTATATGCTATATACCTATATGCATCCCACATTTCAAATATTACCACACTGAACAAAATTATACTCAACAAATAATGCTAACAAATTATAACAAATAATGCTCAAAGAGGATTTTTTTCTACTTTTATACAATTTTACATCTAAATATGAAATAAAAAAATTTTTCCGTGATATGGGCCTTTTTTTCATATTTTCATATGATGCAAATAGGTTAATAAAATACTTCATTTGCATTGTAGATATGAGCGTAACTATTCCCAAAATTAATGCGATGTTTAACTATTTTTATGATGGCTCCAAATCGAATTCTTACGGGAGCAGAATTTCAGTAAAAATGCAAATAAATACCTAGGGGGGAACCCGCCTTTTTGGGGCCCCATGTGTTGATATTATTTTGAGTGCAGTATTTTCAGAGTAGTATAATGGCATGTCTTCATTTGATTCAAATGCTTTCAATTGATTTGCACGCTTTCATTTTATATCTTGCCTTTGAATCTTCCAAATTAAAATCAATAGTTTTTTTTAAGCTTTTGAATCCATTGAAAAGATTTTTGTCAAAAAGGACGTTTTTATAGATTTCTGCCACATGGGATTTATTTTCTAACTTCAATTAAGGAACTTTCCTAACTTTTGTCCGAAAATATAGAATATTAGCATGTCATATTCTCATGCTGGAACTTGTATATTTGCTATCAAATTTAACTACTTGCAAGTATCTTGAGAATTATTTTGACGTTTTTTAACCTTCTTTTACACAAATTAAAAAAAAATTGCCTGAAAGACAGATTCCATTCTTTGCTGCATCGAATGACGGAGCAAAATATAATGGTCGATTTTTCAATATCTATGCTAAAAATACGTTCTTTATGAAAGTATTAATGGATTTAATTCATTAGATCTTTGCATTTCGTTGACGAATTATCTTGAGGTACTTCACCCGTTGGTGATCAAATTTGCTAGTGAGATAATTCATTACATTTAGAATCTTCATTATTTAATTATTCTTTCGTTCCTTTTTTAACTGTCAGTAAAATGTGTTAAATTTAGAGCCTCGTTAAATTGCAAAATATTTGCAACCCTGGTATTGTATCCTTTTGGTAACACACCTTCAATATCTGATTTCATCATTTGAGATTCTTTAAAAAGGATTATACATTTTTCTAGCATTTCCATTTTCTTATTCATTCTATATTCCTTAAACGCTGTACTAAAGCATACGGTACAATAATTAAACTAATCTTTCGAAGACCCGATATAGTAAGTTCATTGTATTCTTGCTGATAGTTATCACGGCAAATACTGGTGAAAACTCTGCTCCGTGCTCTTCAATCCCTAATTGTATGATCAAGAACAATTGCTCATTTTCCAATGATATATTTCTTATTTCTCATATATGGGACGGTGTTGCAAAGTTGTGCTGAGTAATCACTGACGAAAGAGGATATATTTATTAAATGTCTATCGAAGTTGGCTAGTCAGATTCGTCATCTTTCAGTCTGATGCAATTATAGGCCTGATGATTGTCAAGCTACAAATATATACGCAATACTCAGTGACCGTAGTAATACTCGTTCGCTAAAAAGTTCGCTCGTTCTTTATCCTCTTTTCCTGCCATTGAATAAGTTTTATGTTTTTATTTTAAGTCTTGCAAATAATTGAAAATGCGTTCTTTAAAGTATCTTGAAAAAAAGCGCATAGTTTTTATTAAATGCATATTCAACTTTTTAAATTCTTTTCTTTGAAGAAGATACATACCTAACGAAAAATAAATATTCTTTATCTTCATTTTAAAATTCCCTTTTTTTAACTCTAAGCTTCTGTATAATTTTTGTATGGTTGATAATCAAACTAATATACTAGCGAAGGGGTTTTTAAGCGTATAATCCATATTATTATGAAAGCTTTCAAAAATTGATAATTATTAAAAAGGCGAACACTTTTATAAATAAAGTAAATCAAAAAATTAATTTTGTTATTGACTGCATGAATATTTTTATTTTAAGTTAATCAAAAGTGGAGATGACAATTATATTTTAAATATTAAGCTATCTAAATCATGCAAAAGCATAAAAAATAAATCAGATATATTATTTTTATAAATATTTTCATGCTTATTCCACTGATATTTTTTTTGGCATATCATATTTTTAAATGTTATTTTCACGCTGAATTAAAAAAAAAATCTTTTTTTAAACTTTTTTTTTTCAAATCATTATTTTTCTTTTGGTAGATTTATCATTCTGAATATGAAACATTATGGATGTATTTACCGCACTAAGATAGTATATAACATTTTCAAATACTTATTACATATTTTTTAATAACTTGTGTTCCTGAATTATGTCCAATTCTTTAACTAAAGTATTAAACAAAAGGGTTTTTTTGAATTAAAAACTTAAATTTTTTTTGAGTTATTAACATTTAATAATGCGAGAAATATCTTTTAAAATTTAGTTCCATCTTTTTATAAATCAAATATCAGGACAAAGTTTATTTTTAAAATAGATAAAGTGATACTTTTATTTATTACAGGAAATTTGCCTTTTACTTCTGGAATGTACAAAAATACATTAAAATTAAACGTATACATATAGGCACATATGATATATATATGGTCTGTCAACTCAAACCAAAAATTCTTGATGCTATTCCCGAACACATATTCTATTCTCTGGCTTAAAACACGATACCAAAAAGAAAGGAATAAAAACTGTTCTGTTATACATTTGCATTTTAAGCTAGTAATGTTGAAAACAATGATGCATTTCAGTCATAATGTGGAAAATCATTGAAAATATAACGTTATTTCTATTCTAAAAGATGTATTTTATTGAAATGTTATCGTTTAACAGAATAAAGTAACGTATTTTTATTCCGTTCCCTTTTTTCTATTCTTTCAAACATTGGACATTACCAGTCAGTGGCTCATATTAATGTTTTGTCAGTTAAATATTTAAAACAAACAATTTTATTTGGAAATAGACTCGTTATCTACATCATAGTTCTTATTAATTTAAATATGCAATATTAATTTTGATTCTAAAAGTAATTAATCATCGGTTAGGAGCTCTTTCAAAATAATTCATGACAAATTAATGTTATATTTTGGATCTTAAGACATTCTGCACATATCATATTTATCAACATAAAATTACTTAGACGAAAATGAAATGGTTTTTTTACTTGTATCTGGAACAATTTTAAAGATCCAGTTTATTTATCTGCTATTTATCTCCCCTACTTGTAAGATAAGATAATCTATAATTTGGAAAAAAAAATAATATACGAATGATTTTGATTTAAAACTTTACATTAGAATCTAATAAGAACAGATATTTTAAACTAACTTTTGTGTTTTAGTTATTGTTTCATAATACTTTATTAATTATTTATTTTTCTAATTATGAATGCAGAAAATCTTTTTGAAGAAGTCATTAAATCTTTTACTAGAAGTTGAATAGAAGTGTATAGAGTTATAGAAGATCCGCAGAAAATATCACTGAAGATTCTTAAATCTCTTCTAATCACGAATGATATCTAGACAAATAGATGTAGGCAAATTATTTTTCAATGTATGGGAAAATTGTTTACCAATCCATAGGTGAATTGTTTTTCGATCTGTAGGATCATTGTTATTCCATAAACTTGTATTTTAACTAACAACACATATTGCTTAATTCTTAATTAACCCTGCCACGATTTTTAGTCAGATGAACAATAATAACTGCAACTCCCATATAATTAGGAAAATAAGTTAGAAAAGATAATCCAATTATAAGATTTAATGATTTTTTTTAAAAAATCCAAATAAATATCTAACGTTGTTTCTCTTTTATCGTTTGTATTTTTAATTTTTCCTAAATTTATTTGCAAATATTATTTACTTTTTCTTCCGTTTGTTGTCACTGTAAATTGTTTCTTTTGAAAGTGGAATGGAAATAATTAATAACGGGGTTGCTTGTTGAATAAATCTGCTCTTCAGTACTAGTTGTTACTTTATTTCGTTTAACTTTTTGATCGAACTTCCCATTGATCTTTTGAAAGTTTTATGATTTTTTTTCAACCGAAACTGGATTGTTGTCACAATGCAATGACTTTTCTTCTATTATTATTATTAATAATAAACAAAACTTTGAAAAAACTTCAAAAATTCCTAATTTAGAATTATTATAATTTTTAAAATCGATGTTTATCGTCTTTTATTGCATAGATTAAGGGCAGAAATCGTTCATATGACTTTTATTTTAGAAATACCATTTCGTTAACAAATGCTATTAAATTAATAAAAAAAATTCTTTGAGGAAATTCAATAAATAATATGATAACGAGAGTGTTTTTTAATTTTTAATAGAAAAACTAAAAAATCGAATCATATAATTAGGAATATTTTTTAATTTAAAAAGATATTTTTAATATAAAAATAATAGTTAAGTTATGATAAACAAATTAATATTCCTATTATTACCATTTCTAAAACTAGCCTGATGTATTTGTACATTTACAAAGTGGACGGGCTAGATAGGGAATGACCAATTTTTTGGTAAATAGGTGATAAGCGCATTTATTCGGGTTGACTTGTATTTTCCATCCGATGAGTTATAAGCCAAGTAATGCTCATATTATTATTCCTTCAAAAAGTGTTCCGTTTCTTGTTAATTCAATTTCAAGTAAGCGCCCCCCCCCCCCTTAAAAAAACTCTTTTGTTCGGATCTAGATCGATTTATTTTTATAGGAATCGATTCAGTACTCTTCTTAGTAGCAATACGATCATGCATATTACTTGCAAAGAAACCACTTGTTGTTCTACAATATTAATAAGCCAAGTAATACTCATATTATTATTCCCTACAAAAAATATTTTGTTTCTTGTTAATTTAATTTCACCCAAACCTCCCCTAATCTTTTTTTAAAAATCACTTTTGATCGATTTATTCTTAAAGAAATCGGTTCAGTACAGTAAAAGCTCTTTATTCGCGAGATCTATGTTCCATAAATATGCCGCGAATACGGAAGGGTCATATTTACGGGATTATAGGGGATACGCTCCTTGGTGAGAAAATAATAATAATTAATAAAACAAATATATAAAAAATCTATTTAACTGTTGAACATTTTGATTCATTATCTGAAGGCTTAGGCAATGGTTTGAAGAATTTTGTCATTTTCTCTTGCTTGGCAGTTTTCCATTCAGACTGATAAGCAGCAGTTGCATTAGCAATTTGCCTCTTAAAAATAAGACTTCGTTCCATACACGGATCAATGTTCATAAAGAAATCGCAAAGCTCATTTACCATTTTTAAACCTTCACGAAGCTTTTTCAAATTAAATGTCACGTTTGCAGTGCTTGTTGAAGCCTCTTCTTCAATGGGCTGTGAATTTAACATTTCCTCCAAGTCAGTTTCAGTCAGATCTTCATCATGCGATTCCAGCAATTCCTGAATGTCACTTAATTCTATCTGTTCGAACCCATCTCGTCCTATTCCATTCGCGATTTCGGCTATGTTTGCAGTTTGCATTGAATAACATACTTTAGACAAAGCTGTAATAAGATCTATTTTTCTTTTTTTTATTAGTCCATTTGACGGCATTTACAAAGGATATTGGGTTGCATATCTATCGGAATCCTTTTATGATTATGTATATACTTTTTAGATCCCCGAATATGGGAATAGGGTCGCATTTTTTAAATCAGCGAATAGTGAAAATGCGAATGAAGAAAGCCTGAATAAGGAGCTGTACTCCTCTTAGTAGCCATATCATCATGCATATTACTTGCAAAAAAGAAACCACCTGTTGTCCCACAATACCAATCATCTCATAAGAAAAGCCCCGCTGCTTCCCAAGAGGGCCCAGTCCGCCCCCGGGCTCTGCTCTTGCAGCTGTGTCATAAATATAAATACATCTGAGGACTGTCCAAACAGAGAGGGGGTAGGGCGCGTGCGGGGCACTTCTTTTCAGAAGAGGCGGTTTTTATCTGGAGAGCCCTCGGCTTAATCGCCTACTTAACCTCTTGACGCCTTTCAGCTGCCTTTTCGCCCTTGACGTCTCACTTGTTGCCTCGCCGAACGCGGCTGTCCACTCCCACCCCGATTTTTTCGTGCAATAAAAACGTTCTTTTTCGTGTACGCAACCGTTTTTCGTGTGAGTGATACATCCTTTAATTGCGTAATGATACACCGCACTCCTTTGTGATATTCATAAGCGACGCTTATAACTTTTATCGATTGTAACTAGCGGTAAATGAAGGGCAAAAAGTAAAATTATTACTTATAATTGAAGCTACAGTGGCGTTGCTTTGTTTCCACTCGAATTTATTTATTTATTACTTCATTAAGTTTAAGTGGTAACACATTGAATTCTTACTGTAAAATTTTTAAAGCTCATCTTTATCATCAAGTTAAATTTAAACTCTTATAATTCGATTAATTATCCCTTTATTGGGAACTTATAACGCTCGAAAATACCATCTTCAATCATTAAAAATTGCATTTTTACTTCAATTAAATACTGATTTATACTTTCTTGTAAATGAATTATAGAAGTATAGAAAAAAATTCCACTTCTGATATTCATAAGCGGCGCTTATAGCTTTTATCAATTATAACTAGCGATAAATGAAGAGAAAAAGTAAAATTATTACGTTCAATTGTAGCTAGAGTGACGTTGCTTTGTTTCCACTCGAATTAATCAATTACTTAATTAATTCGAGAGGAAACAAAGCAACACCACTCTAACTTCAATTACAAGCAATAATTTTACTTGCAATTGATCGTTTGGAAGTAATAATAATAACAGTAATAATAATAATAATAGGAAGTAATACTAATAATAGTAATAATTTTACTTCCAATCATTTATTAACTTAAATGGTAACTCATTGAATTGTTACTGCAACATTTTTAAAGGTCATTTTTATCAAGTTAAATTTAAACGTTTATAATTAGGTTAACTATCCCTTTATTGCAAACAATATAAGGCTCGAAAATAGCATCTTTAAGCAATAATTACTGCATTTTTAATTCAGTTAAACACTAATTTATACTTTCTCGTATATGATTTATAGAAGTATAAAAAAAACTCCATTCTTTTATGATATAGCTACTATGCACGAAATTTTAAGCACTCAAAGTTAAGTTTTATATAGTTCTTCAATGCATAGTTTCGTAATCTGCAAAAAGCATAATCTGTGAAGTAACATGCCATCATTGTAGCCAACGCCCCAGTTTGTAGTCATTTGTCAAGGTCGCATGCGATGCAGGATGCCGCCTGTCACATGATCTTCCCATTCAAGAAACCGCAAACACGGTCATTCTTCTCTGAAAATTTACACTCCTCCCCTATTTAAGAACCAATTTTCTGCCGATTCGCTGAGGAGGGGTCAGAGGAGAGTCGAAGTCACTGTGGATATCGAACAATTTGTCGCAACACAATACCCCTCGCGCAATTATACGCTCTGACCTGACAACCCGCACTAAAAGTAGCTGTAAATACCAAAGGGGTGTCATCTCAAAGTGGGTGGTCGCCCTTTTTGTGGTTTCTGACCACAGACCGCTGGTCAGCTCTGGAGCAGCTCATGGTGCCATAAAAATACACCCACTGAGTTCATTTAACATACTGGTATCACATGGACAGTACGGTGGACAGACAGGTAGAATTTCGGCTCCAGGAATTTCTGTTGTTTGAGTACTTTCCTCGAAAAGCAATCATAGCCGTAGAGCCCTAAGGCACAATAGTGCAATCCTTTTGTTTAAAGATTTTTAAAGTTCGTAAATCAATGTTTGTTCCTGTTGCTGTTCTTGAAATAACAGACACACCTTTGTCGTTCTGTTTTCTGACAACTTTCTTGAACTGAATAGTATCGTAGATGAGCTTTCAAGTCTATCTACAAGTGTGGTAGCAGGAAGGGGCAACTTTGAGATACCCCTCCGCCTAGAAGTTTTGCCTCCCTCAAATCAAAGCAATACAATAGGACACTTTTGACATGCTTTTCAACATAATACAAATAAAAGTCACCGTTTTAGTATGCATGTATATAAACTGTTTGACAACTGTTTTTAAAACCCTCCGCTCTTCTGTGCTGAGTTAAGATGAGTTTAACTCTACAAAATAAAGGCGAGAGAAAAAGATGTGTGCAATTAACTATAAAGTAAATTCCTTACTGAAAGAGAATAATCGGAAAGAGGTTATATTTGTGAGTATGTGTGTTGAATATTAAGGGACTGGACCAATGCCAATGATGTGGAGGGTTGTTGGAGCTCGCCTAGGCTTGGGGGGGGTCCTTTAATCTCTCGTTCGACTGGACTGATGGGTAAGTAACAAAGCAGAATATGTTGAGCATAAATGTTTACTATGGGTAGAAGGGACAAAAAATTACGGTAACCTTATAATTAGCAGCAAATTATTTAAATTGAAAAAAAAAAGTTAATTTTTCCTAACAGATTATTATTTTTGTTTTAAAATGTTCATTGGCTCATCACTTCATTAGTTAGTAGTTGGAAGAAAGCAGGACCAAGTTGAAGGTTCAGGAAACAAGGATATTAATAAATCGAAGTGTTGCAGAAAGGCTAAAAAATGTAATCATCCAGACACAAAATTGACCAATTCTCCCCCTTCAGATGAAAATCAGGGGTATTCGCCAAAGGAAACGAGACCAGAAGAGGACTGGGCCGTTTTCAACCAAACTTTGTACATTTTTTTTTTCTCTTTAGGATAAAAGAAACAATACCGATAACTTTTTTAAGTACAAAAGTTTGTTGTACATTCAATTAGTTATAAATTAACTAAAATTTAGCTGCTTTTCTGTAATAAATTTGCTAACTTTTTTTTTTATTAAGAATATTTTAATGCTATCTTGAACTATAAAATATAACCTTTTTTGTGTGGTATTATCAAATTCTTTTCTGTGGAAATCTTCAAATTTTTATTTTCTGTTATCAAATTCTTTGCTTCAAGTTTTTCTAATTTTTTAAAAATTTATTACTGATAAATTTTAAATGTAATAACAGCAAGATTATGATATATTCAAATACTATTTCTTTCAATTTATATTTTATTCATTTGGAAATTCTTTTATTGGCTTAATAATTAATAGCGATGCTTAAGAGAACGTTAAAAAAGTACAAAAAACTTATTTCCTTCCTTTTCAAGCAAGTATAAATAACCAAGACGCAAGCGCCGTCACTTAAGTAGTAAATGAATTATTTGTATTACATTAATTTTACGAAACTAGAACATGAATTATGCGTATTACATTAATTTTACGAAATTAGAAGAATTATGTGTATTACATTAATTTTACGAAATTAGTACAGGAATTATGTGTTACATTAATTTTACGAAATTACATTAAAAATATTCATAAAAGAATATAATCCTTAGCACTCAGAAAAGCAATGGAATGCGTTATTACACATATTTGAATATAATGATTCTTTTTAGAGTTTAGAAATACGAGGAATAGTTTTAGGGTTTGTTATAATTTTAAAAAATTAGTATTCAAACTTTCGCTCGTATTTGGCTATTATAATAATCATCATCCCTTAACGTGAAAACGATGCATATAGCACAATGGTTGTCAGACTGAGTGTAGAAGTAATAGTTATTTATAGATAGGATGTAATTATTAACTAGTATTCTAAAATAGTAATTTTTAACTATTGTTCATAATTAGTTTTTAGTACTAGTAAAGTACTAAATAGTTTAGAACTTGTGCAGATGTACTAAACAGTTTTTAGTACTAGTACAAAAAGAGGAAACCAAATTCTCAAAAGACAATTCATCAAAGGCTTTAAGATTAGAAATCCTCGATAAAGATTTTTAAACATCTTTAGGTACCACAATATTTAATAAATTTTATTTTAAATATAATGTTAAATCTTAACTTTAATCGATTATTGATGCTTATAATTAAATAAGTTTAGACGCATCAATAGCTTTAAGTTACATTTGATCCTTATTCAAGACCACAGCAATAGTAGTAATTCATCAATCTATTTTGTTCCATAATAATAGTAGCAAAAGAAAATAAATAAAGAACATAAGATATTTACTATCATAAAATTATTAAATTATACAATAAATTAAAAATATTAGTCATAATTCTTATTTTGAAAATTCAAAAAGTCTTTGGGTTTGTAAAAAATTTCATTACTGAATTTTTAACTAGTAAGTAGGGACCCATCTAATGATTTTTTCGTGGGAAAGGGTTTGATGGTGCTTGAAACCAGTTTTATGATTTTTTTTTCCCCCTTCAAAATTCAGAACGATGTAGATCTTCGATGGTTTGAGTTGTTGATCGTATGACGTCTCTCATGATCGTATGACGTAAAAGGAATATCTCAAAGTTTCTCAAGATGTTCTTAAAAATCTATGCAAATTAGCTTTTATAATTAAAAAAAAGAATCAGCATCAGCATATTGTCGGTAATTAGTTTCGTAAAAATGTTTCTAAATTCAACTATGTGAATTTTTTACAGCATTTGTATTGTTTTGCAGTTGATACAATTGCATTTTATGTAATTTTTTTTGTTTTACTTTTGATTTGTGAAGCTGAATAAGAACTGGGCAAGGGCAGCCCGATCTTTGCTTGAAAACATATTTTCCATCGTTCTTTTTCAATGGGTTGATATTCAACAGAAATAAAACAAGTGATTTTGATCAATTTGTTGAAATTAAGAAAATATGTTTTCAAGCAGATATTCTTGATAAGGTAAATTTATTCTACTCAAGCGTATAAGGTAAATTTTCATGGATTCTTGGTAAATCATCAAGAATCCATGAAAATTGACCAGATTAGTCTAATAGCTGACGATAATTAGACTAATTTAAAAGCTGAAAACTGTGTATCAAATGGCATAAAGATATCAAATTTGATTTGTGATTTTGCGACTTTTAAGCATTAACTTGTATTAAATTTTTTTTGTTTCATACCTTTTGGAAGAAACTCAAAAATCGAAACTTGAAATTTTGGATATTTTTGTCTTCACGCCTGGAATTAATAGCCAAAATATTCACCAAGAAACACACGATATATTCAGCAAAAATGATAAATTCACACCAAAGGTTTATATTTCGTAAATATTATTTTCCAGTGCGATACAAACCTTTCACTGGGAGAGTATTTGTGAGTATAAGAGAAAGTTTTGGAGAAACTACCCATTTTTTTTATTTTCTTACTAGCTGGTACCCGGCTTGTCGCTACCAAAAAAAAAATGATATTACGTGCAATCAATCAATAATTTGGCAATGCGACAGTATATAAAATACGAACGAACAAATATTCCTTTTTGTATGTTAGATTTGTCCATTCTTTAAGAATTGTAATACTTGGTGTTCCTTCAGAATGGTAATGGAAAAAACTATTTATTGTATCTCGTGACTCGTTGAATATTCGTTCAGAATTCTCAAAAATAGTTTTAGAAAAAATGTGACTCTGATATTTTCTTTTAAAATGGGTTAAATATAGAAAATATACTTATACCATAGAATTGTTCATATAGTTGAAAAATTTTTGAAAATGAAGATGGTGCAAAATTATTTGCACTATAATATCTTTAGTAATTACTGTGAAAAAAGTAAAATTTAATTAAAATATAAACCCTCCTGGATTGGTCTCCTCAGATCTTTCTCGCATAATATGTCACTAAATTGTTACCTCTGAGAATGACTTACATCACATTTGTGTACTATAGCTTCAAAATAGTAGCCATTAACTTGCATTTAGCATTTCTACAGAATCTATTGTCTCTTCGGCGAATTATTTGGAGATTAATCCTTAGTAAATAGATGCGGTTTAGATTCAAATTTTTAAAATTTATTATTATTTTTATTATTTTAGATAGTTGGGCTATCCCTGTAACCATCACGTAGGTGTAAGCAAGTTTCATCGCAATCGGATGAACGATTTAGGAAGGCATTCATTTTTATTTATATAGATTCAATTTTAATTCAATTTTATTCATACAGATTTACAGACAAACATTCTTTTTTATTTATATAAATTCAATGTTTCTTTGAAATAATATTTTTCTATTTATATTCTATTTATATGCAGATTGAAGACTGAGGATAAAAGTTTTCTTATCTAAATGATCATCGGAATTCTTTGCACCTGATTAAAGGCAAAATGGAAAAATTTGAAAAACCGTCCACCACATGAATCCATGAAAATTTACCAGATCTTCAAAGTGAAAAAAAAAAAAAAAGGATCTGTTTTTAATATTTTAAGGAGAAATAATGGCCAATAGTTGAATCGAATATAGTACACCTCATAATTTTATACAACTTAGAGGTTTTCTTGTATGTCTGTCCGGAAATTCCTTTGCCCCGGAAGAAAAAGCCGCGTAAAAAAAGAAGATGCAAATCTGTCCGACGCCCGACTGGGACATTTGCTGTCGTCTCCAATTAGGCGATCTGGTAAAACGCATCTCCAGAATTCTGGAAAGAAGATCCCCCTTTTATCGTCTGCTTCCGTTGAGAGATAAAACTGTGCACGACCCCGAACATCCCATGTTCCATTCGAACCCCTTCCCCCTTTTACGGGGGAGTTTTATGAATATAAAGGATGGGAGGGGGGAGTGTTGTAGTTGCATATATTGATTATTAACATAGCTAATAATCTATTTAACAAAAAAATCAGTTATCAGTACAAAAATTTAAAAAATTACCCGAAATATTAAAAATAATAAAATTGGAATTAGCACAGAGGTTATATAGCCAGAATTCCAGATTATTAACATTATCGAAATAAATCGTTATTCTTATTACTTTTTTAAAAAAAAATTTAATATCAAAAATTTATTTTTTAAAAATTAGAAAATGGAAATAAGCAAATGAGTTATACAGCCAAAATTTTAAGTTATTGTTATCCTTATTAAAATCAGTTATTGTCCATATCACAATTTAGCAATTTACTTCGAATATCACAAATTAATTTTTAAAAGTAATTTAAATTAGCACAGTGGTTATATAGCCAAAATTCTACATTATTGTTATCATTATCAAAGTTAGTCATTGTCCTTACTACAGTTTAAAAATTTACTACAAATACCAAATATTTATTTTTAAAATTAAAAAAAAAAAGGAAATTAACGTTATATAGTCTAGACTCTGGATTCTTATTACTATTCTACTTATTCTCACGTCCGAAATTTTTTAGATGTAGACTCAGAATATTTCTCAATTTCTCTTTAAAATAAATGTAGCATACCAGTATCAAAACTAATAAGGATGAATTTTATGAGAGAATGTAATATTTCTATGATAATTAATGTAAATTAACGACATCTAAGATGCTGATGAGAAATACATTGCATTCCCTACTATCCGGTTCGTGACTATCTAGCCTGGATATTTAAGGAGTAAAAACTGTTATTTTAACTCTTTTTTTAAGTTTATTGTTTTATATCTGTGTATTCATCCATCAATGAAAAATAAAATCTGTTTTTGACAATTTTTTTAAGAACTAGGCTATGATTTACTTTAATGTTTTGTTTACGTTTCCTCATTTATGTTGGGCATTACAGAATTTATGTTAAGATGCGAACAGTTTATATCCTTTAACTTAGTTTTTCGCTTTTAAATTCTTGAAACATGCAGTCAAGTATATGAACATATGCAAACTACCAGTATAGAGCCTTCCACCCTAACTCGACACGTTATCGGCAACTGCTTCTGTGATCCACTTTGATCGATCCGCGACCACGTTCACTTTTTACGTGGCCTGAATGCAAATGGCAGGCTTAGTACGCAATAAGAAGTGAGAAAATACGCATTATTTGATAAATTCTTGAAACATGTAGTCAAGTATATAAACATATGCAAACTACCAGTACCGGGCCTTCTATTCTAATTCGCTTTATAACTGTGAGTTTTCTTATTAAATAATTGTCTTTTGATATTGGTGGATCAAAAAATGCGTTCATAGCACTCTCATCAATCCGATTCTTGATATACTTGACTGCATATTTCAAGAACTTATCAGATAATGCGTATTTTCTCACTTCTTATTGAGTACTAAGCCTACCATTTACATCAAGCCACGTAGAATGTGATCGTGACCGCGGATCGGTGGATCACAGACGCAGTTGCCGATAACGTGTCGAGTTAGAATAGAAGGCTCGGTACTGGTAGTTTGCATATGTTTATATCCTTGACTGCATGTTTCAAGAATTTATCAGATAATGCTTATTTCGTTATCCGACCTCCCCTTCCTTTATATTAAGCCGGAAACTCGGTAGTGTACTGTATTA
The DNA here is from genome assembly GCA_026543055.1 of Argiope trifasciata. Classification (NCBI taxonomy): domain Eukaryota; kingdom Metazoa; phylum Arthropoda; class Arachnida; order Araneae; family Araneidae; genus Argiope; species Argiope trifasciata. The sequence continues at coordinate 294,524 of JAPMOQ010019071.1, forward strand.
TTTATTCTCATTTTAAAAATGTATACAACTAATTTTTTTTTAATTCTGAAATTTCTTCTCAACACCTCATTGTTAAAAACTCGAGGGATAATTTAATAAATAGTTGAGAAGTTTGACTAAATTTCCCCATTTCCCTTTCAATTAACAAGTCCTTATTTTTATCACCTTTTAATGTGTCATTTTAATCCATTAATTATTCAGATTTTTGGGAGATGTTTTTTACACTTTAAGACAAAGTTAAGAATCAAACTGACTTTCAATCCTTTTTTTAAAGGAAAATAAATATTCTAGTAAAAATAATTGAAATTTTGTACCCTAAGACGATATTAAGATGTATAAGTGTAAAAATTATAATTTATATTTATCATTGATTGGTGCCTCTTTTTTATTGTATAACTATACAAAATTCTAGAATTAAGTTTATTTAATATAAGAATTGCTATTTAAACAACAATTTAACGATGTATTACATGAATAATGAGTAACATAAGCATTAGTCCTGAATACTTACAGAAATTTATTGCAAATCACTCCGTAGTTGTTCCACAATGGCACACAGATTTTTCACTTCCATAGCTTTAAAATTTTCTTTTCATTATGAATTTCTTCTAATCAAATTTTTTTTAAAAAAAATAAAGTATCTTCACAAATGAATACTATTTTCGCTTTCATGATTTCATAAAGTCATCATGGAGTTTCAGTTAACTCTAAAATATATAAATAAATAAATGAAATATAATTTTATGTGAATTAAAAATATTTTAATATCCACTATAATACAATCTATCATTAAAATCTGTTTAAGTTTTATTTGTCTTACATGCCACAAGAACTGATGAGTAGAAACATTTTTCTGAAAAATTATAGTTTAAATGAAAGGATTTGATTGTTAATTTGTTGTCACTTAGAGTAAAATGAGCTTTTAAGACTATTTAGATCGTTTTAAATTTTTTAAAAAGAACTTTAAAAATTATAGAAATGTTATTTCTTATTAATTTTTTATGACTTTCGAAGTATTTGATGTTTTAATTTACTAAGCAGTTTTTCTCGTCGTGGATAACATGAGGTTTAAGTGGATTTTTTAGTGGAAAAGACTAAAGATAATTTTCTGTCTATCTTCTTAGAATATTTGTTCGATATTAAATCATGATTAATAAATAAATAGTGAGTAATGATAATATTTCTGTAGTAAATAAATTTAAAAAACTGTCATTATCAGGACTAGTTAATCAGGAAAAATAGAAAATACATGAAGACCTAATGAATTAGGGTATTTTTGATATGAATTGAGATTTTCTTTTATTTTAATGTTTTTAGATAATCTAATTTAATGCTTACATTGAATTTATGTATAAATCTATAAAATAATAAAAACTATAATAACAAACCTGTACTCATTCATATTCAAATTTAGAGCAAGAATCATTTAAATTGCAAAATATTATTCTTGTGATTTTTTTTTCCCCTCTACGTCTTTGACATCCGTTTGCATATATTGATATTTGAGCAGAGATTTTGATTAAAATTTGAAACAAGACCATGCGACTTTTTATGAAACCTATGTTTGCATATACCTTGTGGTTAGCGCTGCATAATCAGAAATGGTTTTAGCGCTCCATCAAACTCAATCCAATAATCCAACAAAATTGTCAAACTTTGAATAGTGTAATTCAGTTTTAAAAGTATTAAGAGTTCAAAAAATTAAGTTATATCAAAAATGTTGACATTTTATAAGCAAAAAATTGATTTCGCTTAATGCTGAACTTAAATTAAACATTTATTGAATAACAAATTAAAATGTTTTCATGTATCAATTTGTCATATTTTTTTGTCATTTGAAGTTTATTTATCTAAAGATTAATAAGTAATTATTATCTAAGTCAATTAAATATATATATATGATTTTGAAAGTTGGAAAAAAATGGGAACGAGATATTTAAAATATGTATAAGTTAAGAGTTTTTACCGAGTTTATTCTGGATTATTCATAATAATTTTAGATTAACATTATTTAGAGACATTTTCTAAAAATTTCACAGAAATAAATTATGAGCATTACTGGAATGGTTAAGTATTATATCTTTTTACAGAACAATCAATTCCAATGACATTGTCATAGTATCGAAACCATACGTAAGTAAAATTGAAAATTGAAATTCTCAACACGATGGAAACTGTGTCACTGAAAAACTCATGATATATTAAGGGTTGTCCTCTTACCCATGTTATGTCAGAGCTATGTTGTCACGATGCTGTGCCATCTGAAGGATACTGCAATTTTCGTTCTCATTTTATATAATGTTTCAGGAAAGGGAAGCGTTTAGATTTTATATCTCAAAAGTACAAACGCTGTTCTAATTTTTAACAGTAAGTCGATGATATCAGTAATTATCAGAATTGGCTACTGGCCAATTGAAGGTCATTAGAAGGCCATTAAAAAATCTTTAAAGGTCCTTTTTTAAAATTATTAAGGTCACTTTTGAAAAATTAGTTTCATATGTTCCATGGCAAAAGTAAAACTACTAGATATAGTTCTTGAATATTCTTCTTTCGATTAGGTACCTAACCTAAATAAAATACTATATAAAAAGTATTTATGAATTTAGAGTAAATGTACATATTCAATGGGAATCCTATAAGCATGGTAATAACTTATTACATATCAGTGTACCAACAGAATACAACAGTGAAATAAAAAGAAGGGAAAAAAGATGTAAACTTTGGTGAAGGAAATTGATGCTGCCCATAAGAATGAACAAGCAAATTTGTATATTTCAAAAGGCAAATTAATCTGATGTAATAAATCAGAATTAACCAGTTTGCTCTATAATTTCCAGTTGATGAGAGTTTTACTTTAGTAGCACTGTAGGGCACTTTTCCACTTGTTGGCAGAAAAAAAAAGTTTTACAACCCTTTCTATTACAGGAAGTTTCATTTGACTGCACAATTTCTTGAATATCTGGTTCATTGTCATGTGCCGTCATATCCTAATTAACTGCCATCCGTCAGCAAAAAGATAAAGCACAAATAATGAATAATTCGTCAGCAGAAATAAAAATTAACATAAAACTATAATAAACTATAAAATAATAAAACTGTAATAAACTTATAAGATAATAAATATTATAAAAACTAAAATAATAAAAGGAAGGTACATATAACAACATAGTTTCGTGAATATTTGGTATAATGTAAAGTGCCATAATACCTAAATCAACAGTCATTTATCACCACAAGCAATACACAGCTTTTAAAAAAAGTATTGAAAGTAATAAATAACTGAGATAAAAGTATAATAAATCTATAAAATAATAAATACTATAAAAATTACTAGAATAAAATTATCTGCACAATTTAGTGAATATTGGTTTACTATCAATCACCTCATTTCAATTAATCATAATTAATCTACACAAAAAGTGCTGGGTTTTCCGAAAAATTCTAAATCATTCATTATCCTTATTTTTTACACCAACATTAATGTATGAAAAATAACCCGTTTCCTTTCAAACATGGAGTAGAACCATTAGAAGTAGAAATGTACTCACCCGCATCATTACTATCAGAAAGGCAATAAAGTTCTTGACAATATTTTTCTTCATCGTAATTTCTCAATGGTATTTGAAAGCTGACTCATCTTTGATAGGCATGAGTATTGACGGTTGTGTATGTATGTTTCAGATGACCTCAGCTCGTTCCGACGGTACCAGTACCCAATTAAAATTCAAGTGAAACCAAAAGAAGTAGCGATGTAATAAAGTTGACAGTTCCTTATAGCGAAACTCATCAGCATGATTATTATAAGAAAGTCAATGAAGTTCTTCTTGCCTATAATTTTCTTCATAATTTCTCATTGGTAATTGAAAGATAGCTCATCGTTGAATAGGCAGGAATATTGACGGTTGGGTGTGTATGTTTCAGACGACCTGAGCTCCATCCGACGGTACCGCACGGCCTTCACCCGGGAGCAGTTGGCGAGGCTGGAGAAGGAGTTCTGCCGCGAGAACTACGTCTCCCGGCCGCGGAGGTGCGAGCTGGCGTCCGCACTCAACTTGCCCGAGTCCACCATCAAGGTGAGTATGATCGATTTGATTCGACACTTAAGAGATACTGAATTGGTTTTACGCGCTTAATACTACTTTGATTCCATACGATATGCCCTAACATTATGCTCTGAATATTTTGGCGAAATATTAATTGCAGAAGACACTTTAATTTACAATCAATCGTAACGCAATCAGGGTGCGTAGCGTTATGAAAAGTCCTTAAAAAGGGCTTAAATTTGAAAACCATTTTTAAGCCCATTGAAAGTGCTTAAAAATGGCTTTAGAAAAAATATAAATCGACCTATCTTATGAAGTTGTAGATTTTTTTAAATATTTTCAATATATTTGTTGAGGTGTAGTGTGATGAAAAAGTAGTTCTTATGTGCTTATTTACTTTAAAAAAAATTATTTTCTAATCTAGGTCTTCTTGAACATCTATTTTTCTACCAACATAGAGACTTACAGGTCTTCTTACTAACAACCTCTAATAACATCGATCAGATTGATTTTCGGCTTTGTCTTCCTTCTTCTTATACATATACATTTTACTGACACATATCTATTTCTACGAAAGGCTTCAAAATGTCCCCTTTCGGTACTTAATTAGAAAATATATAAATTGACCTATCTATTATAAAGTTAAAAGTAGAAAAAACTTTTATATTGTCAATATATTTGTTGAGGTGTAGTATGATGAAAAAGTAGTTCTTCCGTGCTTATTTACTAAAAAAAGTTTTATTTTCTAATCTAGGTCTTCTAGGCCATCTATTCTTTTACCACCATCTTCTACCAAAATATTGACTCACAGGTCCTCTTACTAACAACCTATAATAACTCCTATCTTCTAGGCCATCTATTCTTCTACCACCATCTTCTACCAAAATATTGACTCACAGGTCCTCTTACTAACAACCTATAATAACTCCTATCTGACTGACCTTCGGCTTTGTCTTCCTTCTTATACACATACATTTTACTAACACATATTAATTTCCATATTTATACCTGCATCTATGGATATCCTTATCAAGTCGCAGCGTATTTAAATATAAATGTACGTATTTCCAATGATATTCGAATAGTTAAAATGACCCCTTCGGTAAAAGTAGTTATACAATATACTAGGATTACCATGAGTTGGCCCATACCTATTTCTACGAAAGGCGTCAAAATGATCCCTTTCGGTACTGAGTTGGTACTGTGGTTGGGTGGGTGTGTTAGAGAGAACAAGATACTTTGTTTATCTTTGAAAAATAAGAGATAAAGGTTTAATATTCTCAAATACTCACTTTCAAATTATTTTAGGAATAAGAAGGTTATTCGAAGCAAAATTCAGAAAGCATGCCTAACTTTAAAATAATCGACTAGAAATAACTAAACAACATCTTTAATAAAATTTACTCTAAAATTGTTCACTGAATGTAATTAAAAATTTATAGAATTGGATATATTCTTCATAGAATTCTCTTTTCTATGCGAAATTAGAAAAAATAAAAATTGCCCCATCTATTATGAAGTTAAAAGTAGAAAAAACTTATATTATCAATATATTTGTTGCGGTGTAGTGCGATGAAAAGGTAATTCCTGTGTGTTTATTTTCTAATCTGGCTCTTCTAGACCACCTATTCTTCAAACAAAGAGTTGACTAGTAGGCTTTCTTGCTAACAACCTATAATAGCTACTATCTGATTGACTTTCGACTTTGTCGTCCTTTTTATACACATACATTTTACTAACACATACTTATTTCTATATTTATATCTATGTCTATGTACATCCCTATCAAGCAGTTGTGTATTTAAATATAAATGTACTCTCAACAATATTCATTCGAATGGTCAAAATGATCCTTTCTGTAAAAGTGGGTACTGTATAAATTCCTCCAAAACTAAATAATAATAATAATAATAATTTTGATTATATGCCTTATAAATATAAGTAAAAATTAATTATAATATTCTCATAAAATACTGCAATAATTTTCTTGAAGAAAATTATTGCAGTTTGCAAAAAAGTTTTCTTAGAAGGCTTCTCAAGATGATCCCTTGGTAAAACTAGTGCTAATAATGATGATAAAATTGGGAAAACATTGAGCAGTTACCCAGATTATGTTCTTCTGGTAAACTTGGTTTCGCCGGTCACTGATGACTACTGTGGTGCTATGAATAAATTAAGTGCTTTTTATCGGTGACCTTGGAATTGAACTTGTTAACCAATTACTTACCGTAAGTATCGCTGTAAACCAGCCGATATCTCGACAATGTGAGTATTTTTACTGACAGTGTTTGAAAGAACATGAACATATTTACGATAGAAAGCAGTAGATGTCAACTAAAAATAATATTAAAACTATTTTATTATTAATTTAATTTAATTATTTTAATTAATTAAAAAAAAGGTTTCTTTTTATTTCTTCTTCTGTACCAAAGTTTTAGTAATGATTCAAAAATAAATTTGAAAAATTTATGGTAAAAATAATTCGGTAAATACATTGTCAATACGGGGTATCATTTGAATATAAGAGTTCACGTTGATTTGGATACAAGAGAGAGGAGTTTTGAAGGAGGAAATAAAGAAATAATTATACTCAAATTTTCATTCATTTTTTTAGTAAAAAAATTATTCAGAACTGCATTGCAAAAGGTATATTAGTTGTGATTGTATTTCAGTTATTGTTTCATTGTCTTGACACTTTACAAAAGGATTCCTCCAAGAAAAACTTGGAGAATTTACAAGAATAACTGATATTCGAAAGAGCAACGTGATTTCAAACCATCTTCGTCTATAATAAGATAGAACGAGTCGCGCATTGAATTACAGAATTTTCCAATTTTAAAATCCACTGTTAAGTCAGGGATAATTAGTTTAAAAGAAAAATCATTCTACATTTTAAAGTACATCGGATACTTTTTTAAGCTTTTATATCCATATAGGAACTTAAAAAAAGTATCCGATGTACTTTAAAAAGTAGGTTGATTTTTCTTTTATATAACCTAAGAGCAATGCACTTAATACACCTGCAATAATATTCAGAAAAGAATGTGGAACTATATTAAGATGAATGAGTTCTTAATGTAAGGAGTTTACAGATTGTTAGGATTTCTTCCTATATATATTATTCCGGAATGAACAATGACGTTATTTCAAGACAATTATTAGAAAGTAACGTTATAATTTCTGTTTTAAATGTTAAATAAAAATTAACTGAATTTTTAAAAATAGACATATAAAGAGTTTCACCCGACTGACGTTTACTGAATCGCCCATATTGATAGAATGTCTCAACAGACTGATTTTTTTGTTTTTGCAATCATTACAGAATTGTATTCAATCAGTCATTTATTGAATTATCCATATTGATAGAATATATTAACAACTTCCAATACAGTGATTTTTTTGGAATCAATATACAATTGTATTCAATCCGAACAATTTTTGTATAATAATATTTCGAAGAACATATATAGAACTCTTTCCTTATATAGTATCTTATTAAGCTTCCACTACAATACTCCCCCTCTAGTTTAGTAGTGATCTTATTGGTTGTTGATTTTTTTTAATGCGTCTTTCCCAATTTTTTGAATTTTTTGGCTGATTATTTCTCAGTTTCAATTTTTTTTGTATTGACTGATTCTTTATCAGCTTCTTTTATTGGCTGATAATTTATCGCCATTTAATTTAATTTTTTTTTTCGTTTAGAGGATGGCACAACAACTGAACGAAGATTGCGTTTTTATTTTTATCGTCTTAAGGCCTTATCACATGACCAATATCGTCCGAACTTTTCATCATCAAATGACAACGAAAGTGACATTCACTACCCAAGTTTCACATGATTGGTTAAATTTCTTTTGCAGATAATATAATCGTCACTATCGTCGGCGTTTTTTAAGCTGTTTAAAAAAGTTGACGACGACGGAGATCTTGTTTGACCTCTTCTTAAGGGTAGAAACGGAAAATTGCTGATGATATTTCGTCGTGTGATAAGGCCTTTAGATAACTCGTGTAACGATTGGTGATAGGTAGGATCGAACTCGGCATCTTATTGTTCATTGCCAGATAACATGACCATAAAACTAAAAGTATTCTCTCAATCTCGAGGATGTTTTCTGGCTTATAAAGCTTCCACTACACATTCACCATTGCATTTTCAATGTAAAGGGAAGGCAGGTTACCACTAGTATCTTTATTCAGTATCCTTTCAGTAATAAAGGGTATGATGTCAAGGATTGACAGTTTCATTTCAACTATTTGAGAGTGTGCAGGTGGGGAGAAAGACAGCTACTTACTACCGCAAAAGGAATGCTAGTTTGAATGTTCGGTCAATGTAAGGTGGACAATACTTATTCAGCAGTCGACCACAACAAATCCTGTCGATACTGCTACGTTCAGTGGTGGCGGGGTGATCGGCTGTATGCAAGAAGAAGAAGAAGTATCTTTATTCACATGCTTTATCTTTTCTTTCTCAGGTTTGGTTCCAAAACCGTCGTATGAAGGACAAGCGACAAAGAATGGCTCTCTCCTGGCCCTATACTGACCCACACTTCGCTGCTTACATCATCAATGCAGCCTACGCTGGATATCCTTTGCCACCACCATTCGCCGCCTCTTACTACGCAGCTGCGAGATATCCGGCACCACCCAGCACCCCAGCTTATCTCGCCAGGCCGCAACTGACACAACCACCGCCTCCACCTCCAACGCAACCACCTTTGCTGGCCACGGGCACATACATCCGAGCAGATGGCAGCCCTCCCTTCTTTGGACCTTGCGTTGATCCATGTAGGTGCCATTTGGTGGGTTTCACCCAACCTCGTCCACCCGTGGCACCAACTCAAGGCACGCCAACCCCTCCCCTGGGTGACACGCCACCTCGCACCACTGTCACCACACAGCAAAGAACACAGCTCTTCCAGCCCTACAAGACGGATCTGGACAGACCTTGAAGATGGCACATCTTGATGGACTTTTTCCATTTACTGATCTCCTAAAAGACTGTAAGGACTCAGAGGGGAGGCAGGTGTGTCACATCGCCCCGTGTATTAAGTGATCTGAATTGGGAACGTGCCATGTGCCCTTTGAGATTACTGACACTCATTCTCCTAAAAGTTACATGGACACAGAACATAGTTGGTACAAAAGTTAAAATATTTAATTTCGCAAACAGAAAAAAGTTTACATATAACGTTTTAAGCGAAATGGGTGTGAAAGGGAAGTTCAGGAACCTGCACAGAACTCTGAAGTTAATGTTTCTTTATATATCCCTGACGGCAGTTGTGTATTTTCTACAGATATTAGAAAAGGAACCAACAGACTTTAATAACGTAGATGATGAAATTAACTGCTGTTGAGGCACAATGACTTCTACTGTCTTAACTATTTCAAAACTTTTCATTTTGCAAAGATCCTGTAAATCGTCCTTTAGAAAGGAGGCAATGAAAAGTTGCCAAAGATAGTTCTTTTGGTCTTCTGGGAAGCAGAGCCTTGTGCAAGACCGATGTCTCTACTTCCAATTACACAAGGAAAGCTTAAGCCTCAATGCCGTCTTATCTTCCAGCCCCTTCTTTTATTGAAGCGAGCTTTTCCAACAGTCCCTTTAGGAACAGTAAAGACTGTGCCTGATGCCTAGTAGGCAACAATTCTTTCGTTTGCTTCGCTCCCTATGGCTGTCAAATAACTCTTTTTGTCATCTCTCGAGGTCGACCCCCCAAGAAAGAGTGTTTTTCCTAGTCAACTCGCGTGGTGGTTCGACCGGAGAGGTGAGTCGGTTGTAAAAAGTGTACATTTTCGGAACTATTCCTGTCTTCTTGCACCCCAATAAAAGTTGTTTTATTCATAACGATTCTTTGTTTCTTTGTACATCGATTATAATTTGAAATGGAAGCTCGTTTGGCAAAAGATTGAAACTATTATCTCCACACTGAATCTTTACATCTAATTAAATAATTCTAAAAAATTTAAATTCTATTCAAATATAATGATTATACAATGCAAATAATTGATGTATTTGAATATTTAGATTTTGTGAAATTAAATAATAAGAGTTTTAAACGATGAGGCTGGAAAAGCATTTTATTTCTTGTGGCTCATTTTATGAGCTAAACATCCAAAGAAACGTATTCAGATATTAAACAGGCCGTGCGCTTCACATAGTTTTTTAAAAAATGATTTTTCATCTTGAGTAACTAATTACACCACCATTATTTACCTTTTGAGATTTATTTAATTCATAACTAGCTCGTACCCGGCACCTTGCTGCCTCAAAAAAAAAGTATTAAGTGTAATTAATCAATCATTTGGAAACGTTTTATAGAAAGAGGATGGACGGTTCGACAGTATATAAAATACGAATAAACAAATATGCATTTTTTATGTATTAGATTTGTGTATTCTTATATAATTGTAATACTTGGTGCTCTTTCAGAATAATAGAGAAAAAAACTATTTGTTGTATCTCGTGACTCGTTCAATATTCGTTCAGTTTAATTTTAGAAAATGTGATTAAAATAGTTTATTTTAAAACTGATAATATTGTTGAAAACATAATTTTTTGAAAATTAAGAGTGTGCAAAATTATTTGTATTGCAATAATTTGGGTGGTTACTAAGAAAAATGCTCAAATTTAATTAAAATTTAAAATCCCCAGGTTTGATTTCCCCAAATAAAGTTATTAATAGTTAGAATAAAGTTGTTATCTCTGAGAATGACTGGCATGACATTTGCGTACTATAGCTTCAAAATATTAATTTTTAACTTGAATTTAGTATTCCTATATTGTCTCCACAGAGTGTTTGTTATTTGAACATTAATTCTTGGTAAATAGATGCGGTTGAGATTTGGAATTTTTTATTTTAGATAATTGTACTATCCCTGTAACCATTTCGTAGGTGTAAACAATAAGCTGACCAAGTTTCATCGTAATTGGATGAACAGTTTAGGAAGGTATAAGAGACATACAAACAGACATTCCTTCTTATTTATGTAGATAAGTTAAATTGTAAAGTACATTTTTCTAATTGGAAAATATATTTGGTAGTGCATTTCTGCAACATAAGATCCTTAAAGGCATATTATTACATCTGAAATTAATAGTATTAGGGGAAAAAAAGAACCCAAGACTACTCTGATAGACTGAAATACATATATCTAATAGCTAAAAAGAACTTTTTTTGAGGAATTATTTTCATATTTCTTTAGCCATAAGTAATTAAACTTCATTTGAGTAAATATTTACCACATTCGCTGCCACTGACGCGCCTGTGCGTTACAAATAATATGTAATTGTACCAAACCATCTATGTTATCTACACCTGTGTCTTCTACATCTTTTTTACTACAGTTAAAAAATAGCAAAGAAGGGGTCATCTCATTAGATAGATGGTCCTGATATCAGGCGTGGGTAGTGGCAGTGAACGTATTAAAAGGTAAAAAGTTAACCCTAGCCTGTAAACAATGATATTCTTTATGTGAATATTAATAACTTAAAAGCCGACATCCTAGCATATGGGTAGCACATCTTTCTCAAGATCTAAGCGTCCAGAGTTCGAGTTCCTGTTTTTGTAGGGTTCTTCTTCATCTGTATTCTATCTGTGAGGCGTGTAAATGAGCTCCCCCTCCCATAAAACGGATTGTGCAAGCGAATGAGTGAGTGTCATCTTCATATGAGCTGGAAGTCTGACTTCTGCACTCAGATACTCAGTGGTCTTTACCCAGAAGCTACTGCACCCTTCTTTCCGTGGAAACGTGTTCACGACATCCTAATCAAATGTGATTTAAAAGAGATTCAGGAATAATGATAATTATGAAATAATTAAAATAGCTATAATTTTTCTTAAATTATCAGTATTATCTGGATGCTTACATCATGGAAGAAATCAGTATTTAATGGTTTGATTTTTTTTCCCCAAAATAAACCATCAAAAGTTTGGGACGTAAAATAATGTACAAGTAACTTGTTTGAAACTAAATCATTATTACGGAAATAATCTTTTTTTAAAGAAGAATTTAATTCGGTGATAAAAATAAATAAATAAAGGTTTCTGTCTCAAGAAAGTGAAATAATGCACTCAAACAGTGATTTTGTAATGTGGCGTCTTAATTAGCATGACGTGTTACAGAATGAAAACTGATCTAAGGAAGAAAAAAAAGCACCACATGTTGCTGAAACTGCTAACCATAATTAAATTAGCCCATATTCATATACATTGTACAACTTTACATGGTGTTGTTGAATGAACTGAACATGACATATTAACCTTTCACAAATCTGCAATCAAGTGGATATGATGACATGTTCTGTTTCTTGAAATGTCATTGAGCCCATAAATACAGCCCATGGTGGCTTCGGAGTCTGAGGGGTTCAGGTTCGAGGCCTGATTCCTCCGAAGAATGGCCGTGTAATAGGGTCTGGTGCACGTTAAATCTGTCAGGCAAAACGTCCTTCCGCTGATGTGGTGTGGAAAGGGGGGTGCCACTTCAGGTGTCGTCTTCGTCACCTGGCCGTGATTCAAAATGACGAGGTCCGTCCCAAAATAGCCCTAGTGTTGCTTTGAAACGGGACGTTCATATAACTAAACTAAACACACAAATACCTTGTTTCTCTTAACAGATCACTTCCACAAATTTTCTGAGCAAAACAGACGTACTATTGTACCCTCTGCTAGAATAACGGTCGTAATTGAGTTGAAATTAAGATTCCATTAATTTGGTCGTAACTATGAACATCGGTTATTAGTTTTACATATTCTTTTTGTTCTCAGACATCAATTTCAACTTTGTAGTTTGAAATTGCTGCTAATAGTCTTGAATAATAGGAAGACACATTTGACTACTCGTCTATTTCTATCTTGATTTGGACTTTTTTCCTAATATTCCAATCATTTAATATTATAGTCTCCCTATCTTCAGACAAGTAAGGATTTAAAACCAACGCAAATAATCGATAATTTTGTACTTGTGTATTTTGTATATTACGATTGAAATGATTACTTTCTCGTATACGAAAGAGGAAATATCGCAATCGTCGGAAAATTCGAAAATTCCAGTCTTGTAACTCGTAATACTTAGTCAACAAGTAATGACTTCTTAAATATGTGAAAAGTCGAGCATAAATAATTTGGCAAATCTCCTCGTTTCAAAATTCCATGAGTCTGAAAACATATTTTGCCATTCTGTTTGTCTGGGAAAATTATAACTCAAAACTAAAGAACAGTTATTCACGGATTAGTCAAGTAAACGGTTAAAATTTGGCATATAAGAAGTTTTGTTCAAATTTTAAAGAATATTCAGAGAAGTCTGGTTGTTGAAGTACAAGTGAGTTCAATAACTACACAACCCAGTGAGTTTGATTTATAAAATTTAGTGAACCTGTTTAACATTTAAATATATTCTTATCAAATTCATTAAATGATTCATCATCTGATGCTTTGTACTTTACTGTAAACGCAATAATTCATAAATGCAATGGTTTAAATAAATGAAATTCGATTCACTATTTTCCTATACCTATTTATTTACCTATACACATGTATATAGGTATTATATATTTCTATACATACCTATCTACACAACTGTAGTTTTATTTTAAATGATGTCAATCTGCCGACAAAAAGTTGGGATCTGTTAGTCTTGAGAAATCTGCTGAATATATATGTTTTCTTATGTTGTTTTAGAGTTATGTGTTTGGGTTTTTAATGATTTCTTGGGAAGAAGCTTAACAGTAATAAGTATTTTGGAGAAAAAAAAAATAGCGCTGACGGAGTTTAATAGATTATTAATGAAGAATACTGAATGCTAAACAATCAAAGTTGAAAGTTTTGGACGGATCAATAATCGGCAGTATGGTTGGTAAACATTCGAATCAATTGAACATTTTTTTTTATTTTTTTTTACATGCATATACAAATTTTTTTGAAAATAATGTTAATTACATCCTTAGTAAAATTAGAAAAAAGTTGCAAGTATTGTTCCAATTAATTTCAAACAGATAAATAATAGAATTTATATTCTTTAAGAAAGTAATAGTGAGGATGTTCTTAATAGTAAGTTATTGTTCATTTATAGAGTTGTCTGTCTTTTTTTAAGGTTCCAAGAGTTAAAAATCATAATTTTTTTTTCAAGTTACATTTCATAAAATTCATTTCCCAGTTTTTTCTCCCCCCCCCTTCTTGAAACGAAGATAAAGAAGAGCATTTATTATGTAGGTATAAAGATTCTAAGAGCATAGGTTGGACAGCAGAAAAGTTCGTCTTTATAAACCTGACACTTTCTTTGGACAGAAGCTGTTTCTGGCGGGACATGTTTTCATCTAAATGAGAAACTGACCTTCAAAAATTACACGCCTTTTATTTTAACATCACAATCAGTTGGAAACTAATATTTTATTATCACTGCATTCGCAGAATTTATGAGGGAAATTTAGAAAGACAGATAAGGGTCAAAGCTTTATGTTGGAGAAGATATGCACAAACGACGGCATTAGACAGTCTTGTAACTCGTAATACTTAGTCAACAAGTAATGACTTCTTAAACATGTGAAAAGTCGAGCATAAATAATTTGAATGATGGTACAATTAGGGATCTTATTTCTTTTCTTTTCTTTTTTATGAATATCTGAAACTTTTTATCTGTAAAAATGGAATTAGGCTTAGCTTTCGAAGTCTTGTATGAGTTAAAAAACAAATGTATCCAAGTCCCATAAAAACTATAAATGAAAATATGATAGACATGTTTGTATTTTCCTTTTTACTTCTGATTTACATAATACACTCAGAATTACCACAGTTCTCCAGCACGACTTTCAAAGAATGTTTCACAATGAATGAGAGCATGTATATAGTTCACAAATGAATAAAAGCATAGATATATGCTTCATGAATGAATAAAATCAAAACAGGAATTTTCTTTCAGCAGTTCTTTATTTAATGTTTAATTGGCATGATTAATATATAAATTATTTATTATTACTATATATTTTAACTATGATTTATGAGCTTTGTGCGGGAAAGCATATTTTCATTAGTAAATTGTTAAATAATTTTTTAATCAAAATTAGAGAAATCTCATAACCATGCCGAAATACATTTTGCGCAAATTTATGTCTTGACGTCTTTTAGAAAAGTGGTTAAAATTTTATTAATTATTAATTAAACTTTAAAAAAATATTTCTTAAAGAAACAATTAATATCCAAGAAAATTTTGTGACTAAGTGGATAGAGCGATCTGTTCTTTTGAGAATTTGAATAATTCGTGCGTAACGTGGATTGCCTGGTGTAATTTCAATTTATATGGTACACTATAAATGTTGTCTTTTTAAAATATAATCTATGGTTTCCTAATAATAATTTTTATGACTATCATTTTATTGTAATTTTTCTCTTTCCAAAATAAAATAAAATATAGTGTAATGCCACAAACTGTTATCAACAGCAAATCGAATTAATGCTACTACCAAAGTTAAAAGCTACCGACTGACATTGAATGATACAAAGACATTTCTGCCTGTCACTTAGCTACATCGGAAAAGTTATCTACCTTGAAATAGTTTTTCAGATATCAATTCTCAAACAGAATATATGATGTTTTTCAAATATATCAATCATTTTTTTGAAACCTGTAATTTTTTAATCATTTTTAATGTAATAAATTAAATTTTTTAATGTAATAAATTTTCTACTTATTGTCAATTTGTCATGTTTCTCAATACAAATGTAATATAGCTCTGCGATAAGCATTAAAATACATGCCGCACTCTTTCCAAAGTTAACCTTGAGATTTATTAAAATATTCCTTTTGTATATAAAAATATTAAATCCTGAGTTTTTTTTTAATTGTAAAAAGTTAAAGATGAAAAAAAGAAATTTTTTATTTTGAAGCACTCGTTTTAGATTACATTCATAAGGTCGGTTAGAAAACGAACATGGAAATAAATTTTTAAATGTATTTCAACTTGTTGAGATAAATCGCAGCATATATTTGACGCATTGAATTTTGAAACTTGAATTTTATTTTTGAAACTTGAAACGCGTATTTCTTGGCAAATAAAATCCAATTTTGTATTAAAGCAGTAAATCTATTTCTAGAATTTTATTAATCTTTTTGGAACAAGCAAACGTTTCAAGACACGGAATTTTCAATATTAATATAGCAATATTTTTCAAACTGTTTTAACCAATGTACAAGATAAAATCGATACGTTTTAGCACACTATTAAACATTGTCATTTTAAAAAATGTGTTCTCATTTGTAGGATCTTGACTGAAATTAATAATTAAACTAAATATTACTCAAAAGCCATGTTTAAAAACGTCGTGTTTCTCGTTGTTCTGATCAATAATTTTTAAATTGGAAAATGAGCGAAATGGTTCAAAATAAAAATTTTCTAATTCTATTCAATGAACTTTTGAAACTTTTATTTTAAAAATCATTCTGGAACATTGCGCGAAACAGTAAATACAAATCTGATTGTTAAGGTCTTATTACACGGTAAAATATCGTCTGCACTCTTCATCCGAATTTTTCTGTTTCTGCTCTCAAGAACTGGTCAAGCAAGTTTTTCGTCATCATCAGCGTTTTTTAACCAACTTGAAGATGCCGGAGATAGTGACGGAAATATTGTCTGCAAACAAAATTTAACCAATCATGTGAAACTTTGAAGTGACGTCACTTTCGTTTCCGTTTGCTGATGAATACTGCGGACGATATTTCGTTGTGTGATAAAGACTTTGTAATTAGTTAAATTCTAAGACCAACCTTGAAAAAAGAGTGCATGACTTTAGTGTAAATTGTGAACAATTGAGTATAAGACTATTTTCGAAGTTAAATATAATTTAATATATGGTATTATCTGTTAATTTGAATATATAGTTTTTCGAGTTGCTTATTGCAGTTGCCGAAGTTTATAAATACTAAAGTATTAATCTAAATTACGTAAAAATATTTGAGATTTTTATAATATATTTCTTTGTTTTATATTAACAGCTTAAAATCCTTGTTATATGAGCTACCTGTCAAAAATAAAGAAGGGAAAAAGATGTGAGGGTCTTCTTAAAATTAATTAATTTTTATTTTGAGACTGAATTTATGATATATAATTCATAAATTGGTCCTGTTTTTTTTGCATATATAATCGCATACAAAGCAAAAATTAATAAAATGTTATTGTAATATAGAGAAATACTATGATTAAACCAATTTTCATCATAATGGCATATAAATATTAAATCTTTTTTTTTTGGTATAAAACCGAGTATTAATTAACAATTTCTTTTCCGTTGAGATATCTTCCATCCTCTAAATTCGATTTTTCATTATTTTGGGATTTGTACTTTTTAAATACACTGATGGGAAAAAAATCCCAACACTAAGAAGGAGCTGTGCTAGATAAACGAAATTTGGGAGGTGTGTTTATACGTCTGAAAGATGACGTCGATTCAAATTTCGAGCTACGTGCGTAAGTGCGGCGCTAGTAGCGACACTATGAACATGCAAATGTAATTTGCTTTCAATAAGCGCTGTAAGGTGCGTGATCGTTACTTAAGTTGAGATTTGACGTAGTGGGTTAATGTTAGCCAAGGATGCCTCTGAGAAGACGAAGAAGCCATTATCAACAGCTCACTGAGTTTGAACGAGGTCGTGTTGTAGGGCTACGAGTAGGTGGGTTTTCTTTCCGCGATATTGCTGAAAGACTTGGCAGGAATGTATCCACTGTACATGAGTATTGGCGGCAGTGGTCAAGGGAAGATACTGCCACAAGAAGACCAGGTTCCGGGCGGCTACGTGGTACTACTGAGAGGGAAGATCGTCGTATTCAGCGTATGGCTTTGGCTAATCGTACTGCGTCTGCAGCTGAAATTCGAGCTGCAGTTGGCACCACAGTGACACAACGAACTGTTACAAATCGGTTACTTCACGGACAGCTCCGAGCCAAACGCCCTGTACAGTGCATTCCACTGACTCCAAACCACTGCCGTTTGCGACGTGAGTGGTGTCAAGCTAGAGCTCATTGGAGGACGGATCTGTTGTGTTTTCAGATGAAAGCCGGTTCTGCCTTGGTCGCAGTGATAGCCGTTTGTTGGTTAGAAGGAGGCCAGGTGAACGCCTGCTAGTGACCTGTCTGCGACCTAGACACACAGGGCCTACTCCTGGAGTTATGGTTTGGGGAGCAATTTTGTATGACAGCAGGAGCACTCTCGGGGTTATTCCACTCACCCTGACTGCAAATTTGTACTTCAGTCTAGTGATACAACCTGTTGTGCTGCCATTCATGAACAGCATTCAAGGGGGTGTTTTCTAACAGGATAACGCTCGCCCTCATACCACTGTTGTAAACCAACATGCTCTACAGAGTGTCGACATGTTGCCTTGGCCTGCTAGATCACCAGATCTTTCTCCAATCGAGCAAGCATGGGACATCATTGGACGATAACTCCAGCGTCATTCACAACCAGCATTAACCGTCCCTGCATTGACCACCCAAATGCAACAGGCATGGAACTCCATCCCACAAACTGATATCCGATACCTGTACGACACAATGCATACACGGTTGCATGCTTGCATTCAAAATTCTGGCGGTTACACCGGTTACTAATGTACCAAAATTTCACATTTGAAAGGGCTCTTCTAGCCAATGGCTCTACCTGTGATCTTGAAACTTTAATCAATAAAATATGTTACATTGACAAATGTATTCCGAAAATTTCATTACTGTACAAAAATTTTTGCTTGGTGTTGAGATTTTTTTTCCATTAGTGTAGTTTGCTTTGTATAATTTATTCTCTTAATTGGTATAATTTTTTTATGAATTCCTTTACGTGGTTCTTATGAATAGTTTTGAACATCATTTTAATTTTATTTATTTCTGTTCATTAATGTATTTATTTCTATTTTCTATTTATTTTATTTATTTACTTTTTAAATAGTTTTCTCTTTATAATTGATTCTCTTAATTGGTATATTTTTTTATAAATTCCTTTACTTATAAATTACCTTACTATTCATACGAATACTTTTGAATAACATTTCATTTTTATTTATTGCTGCGGAAGGATGTTGCATAGTAAATTTATCTTCAAATACTTGGAAACCTCGTGGTCTTTTTCTACACCTGTTATATTAATTATTTTTCTTATTATTATATAACATGACATATTTTTGTTGGTATTCTTTGATGTCTGTGGACACGATCCGGAGTTTCTCACACATTGTCGGTAGATTAGACAGACACCAAAGAACCCAGGAAAACCACAAGAGAGAAGAAATAGGGGTATGTTGTCTCCGGATCGTATCCACAGACGTAAAAGAATCCCCGAAAATCGCAAGAGATTATAAATAGGGGTAAGTGTGCCATATCTACAGAAGCAGAGGTCGTAGAAACTCGGCTTTCCGTAGAGTTGGGATGAACTTACTTCCCCACATATACATGTGTTATCTTGCATCTTTCCGAATCTGCAGAAGTATTGAGTACATCTTCCACGTCCCGATATAATTTGCACCATCATAGTATGAAATATTCTTTTCATTACTTTTGGTTCCGGTTTGCATACGTACAGGTCGCAGAAACACGACTTAACAGAATGTGTTGAAGAAATTAGAGGAAGTCTCATTATGAATAACATAACAATAATGCTATATCCTGGAAATAAAAATAAAATAAATTTTCTAGGCTTTTACCATCAATTTGAAGATTCTTTGAACTTTTATGGGTCACTGCTTTCTCATGCAGATTTTAGATAGATAATGAACATAAAAACTAGTCACAGTAATTTCTGTCTATATAATTTAGTTCTTTGCGTTATTAAAATAACAGTAACAGTAATTAAAAAAAATCTGTACATACATTTCTTCAGAAAACACGAGTGATTGCTGGATTTATAGATCTACATAAGATGTATCGATATGATTTATCGAATTATTCGATTATTCTGCCTCGAATCGACTTTTCAATGGCAGTGATTAGTATAAATCACAAGCGTAATCTTCCCTTTAAAAAAAATTTGGGATGAGCTCGCATTAGAGGGGGTTCTCCAATCCTCCTAGCTAAATTTTGAATGAATCCGAGCTAAAAGGGGGGAGTGATGAGACTTCATAAACGTCAGGATGGGCCTGATATTCTATTAATCTCTCGCGCGGCGCCAGGCAGGGGCGCTAAACGACACCCCTAATCCCATTAAATAATTTGTCTCCCTTCCCCGTCCAGCTTAATGGACCCTCCGGGATGGGTGTTGGGGAGGAAGAGCCCCATCTGGGCGAAGGGGGGGGATTATCGGATGCGCTTTCCTCCTTGTCCCCCATCAACAAGTGCCCCCGCTGCTGGCGAGAGGATAGATCGATGGGATGAATTCCGCCGCTGGAGTGAGATCCCCCCAGTTGGTTCCTGGTTCACTTTGCCATCTTTCCGGTCAGCCATGTCGATTCGTCCTAACCCTAAACAGCGGTGAGAACAAGCCCTCAGTTCGAGTTTGGGGTCTTTTCGACCCCATCATTTCAGTTTCGTTTATAAAAATTTGTACTTGTTAGTTCCTATGTCCTTATTGGTTCCTACGAGAAAACTAAAAGATGGTTAAAACACCTGAAGTCCTTGAAACTATGTATTTTCTTTTTTTAGTACAGGGGTTAGGTCAAAATGACCCCTGCGTTTAAGGTTCTTTTAATAATTTTTTTATGACAATGACAGTGCAAGTACTTGAGTAGTAGATATTCAGATTTTTTTCATGAAAGTGTTCCTTTCGATAAACAAAATAATGACAGGCCAGATTAGTCAAATTGAGATGTGTGTATCTTCAGTTGGTTCCTTGCTTGCTCACTTTGGCTTCTTTCCGGTCAGCCATGTCGATTCGTCCTAACCCTATACAAGGGTGAGAACTGAGCCATCAGTGCAAGTTTGGGGTCTTCTTGACCCCATTATTTCAGTTCTGTTCTAGAAATTTTATAAAAGTTTGGACTTGTTACTTTCTATATCCTCATTGAAAAACTAAAAGGAGAAGATCAGAACAGCTGAAGCCAATGAAACAATGTGTCTAATTTATTTGCAAGAGGGTTAGGGCCAAATTGATTCCTCCCAGGTTCGTTTAATGTGATGGCAATGACAGCGAAGCGAGTAGCAGAGATTCAGGTATTTTCATGCTGGAGTCGAGTGTTTGTACCTCTACCTGTGTCGATACGCCCCAGCCCCATTCAGTACAAGCATGGGATCTTTTTGACCCATCATTTCTCTTTTGTTTAGAAATTCTAGGAATTTTATAAAAGTTTGCACTTGTTACTTCCCATGCCCTCATGGTAGAACTAATAGAAGAAGATCAGAACAGCTGATGTTAATGAAACAATGCATGTCATTTTTAAAATCAGAGATTAAGCTGACCCTAGCGTTGCTTAGCGTTTCAGGTCCTTTTAATGTTATCGCAAAGGCAGCTTACGAAAGCGAACAACAGAGATTCAGATATTTTCACGTGAGAGTTTTTATTAGACTGACAAACTGATGATAGTTCAGATTCGTCAAATTTTGATGCAACTTTAGAAAGTGATCATGATACAGAATTGGAAAGAAATGTGGATTATGGATGCTACAAGGAAATTTTATCGAAAGTCTTTTTTTTTATTTGTGAGATAAAATAGCAAATCCTTTCCTAAAATATATTTTCCTTGAATAATTTGTTTTGAAATCTGTGTTAAAATTTCGTTTTAGTCTGAATTAGGAATAATTAAAATGTTTTTTGAGTATGTATATACAAAAATGAAGAACAAAAATTGTGAATTTTTAAATTTGTGTCTCAGCTTCTTTTTATCAAAAATTTCGAATGCAAACTATATACAAAATCTCGGTTTCATGCTCTTCCAGTGTTTTTATGTAGAAAGAACTATTTACTTAGAAAATAATAAGTTTTATAGAAATGGAATGTGAGGAAAAGGAAATGGATACAAAAAATACATAGATAAAAAAGGCTAGGTTCAATTTTATTTTTCGAATGAAGAAAATAACATTTGTGTTCTAAATATAACATCTTTGCGAGAAAAATACTCTAATTCTCTGCTCATATTTTACTTTTATGCAAATAGTCAATAAGTTAACTGTCTGGAAATTTGGGGGTAAAAATACCTCTTCATGTGGCACTTATGCTCAACAAATAAATAAATAAAAACAACGATAAATAAATAAAAATAACAGGAAATAAATAAAAATAAAAACAAATAAATATAAAGAAAATAAAATAAAAGATGCGTGTGCTGAAGTGTTACATCCGTTTTGGAAATAATATGAATTTACTTATAATTTGGAGAAAATTTCTTTAGTCATTCCCTTATGAGTGTTCTGAAGATGTAACAGCTTTCTTTCATTCAGTGTTATGTGTGCCTTCATACGGGTATCTTAAGACTAACTTTACTTCCTCCCCCTGTTATAGTATAGATGGATACATGTGCTCTCAAATGACCAAAATGTTTCTTACATAAAATTGCTTGTCTGCGAGTCATATACTGTTCTAGAAGTCTTATTCTTGCTTGTGAGAATATTTAGATGAATTCAATACCTCGAAATTCGAGCATTTGTTTGGATGAAATTTATCATAATGTCTTAACAATGAAATAGCAGATCTCTATAAAATTGTGAATCAAATCCATCAAAAGAATGAAGTGATTTTTCAAAAGGTATATTTGATTTTGTAGTATAATGTGAAATTGCACAAGCAAATGCTCTTTTTACGAGAGGAGAGGGCTTGATATTTTAAAGCAAAAGTAGATAATCCGTAAAACTGATCTCTGCAAAGATATAATTAATGCAATGAAGCTGATTACGTTGAGATACTAGGGATATATCGTACAATACTC
This sequence comes from Argiope trifasciata, assembly GCA_026543055.1. NCBI lineage: Eukaryota > Metazoa > Arthropoda > Arachnida > Araneae > Araneidae > Argiope > Argiope trifasciata. Next base: position 317,392 of record JAPMOQ010019071.1, read on the forward strand.
CAGTTTGAAAAAAACTATGAAATTTCAATAATATTTCTGAGTCCATTTTGTACGTCATGAAAAACATATACAGCTATACTACAAACTACGTGCAATGTATGCCAAACGAAACAGCATGCATGCAAATTTAGAGGGGCGTGTAAAATAATGTTTTTAAAGTGATATGAAAGAAGGGAAAAAAACATATAAAGGAAGAAATGAACAACAACAGCAACAAAAAAAGACAGGTAAAATTTTCTTCAGAATTTAATATTTTTTTATACTTTTTCTTGCATAAATCTCAACTTTGTGCTTAAAAAATGGAGATGAAAGGTTTCGGTACAATGTTTAATTCTCGACATTCTGCTGGCTATAAAAACGTTGTATGGTCGAATCACCTCTTGCTGATAACGGACATGATCACAACTGCAGAGGTTCTACCGCGGACAGTCTAGGACTCAGCATAGAAAATGTTTCTGTTGAAATTATTATTAATTTGGTGTACGATGTTCTATATTGAGGATTTATTCATGCTTTTAAAAGTGCTCATCAAATAACGAAAGCCTAATAGTTCATTGATATCAATACCTCAACTTTCCAATTTAATCATCAAGACGATTTCTGCTATCACACAAACAATTTTATCAACTTCTAGCATTGTTTTGATTACTTTTTGAAAAATAGTGGACAGATCTATTTTTTTTTTCTGAATTTGTTTCATATTTATTAAACTCAAAATTAAAATTTTTAAATTAGGAGGGGAAGACAGGAAAACACGTAACTTCAAGAACAACGTATTATTGCATTTTTCTTGATGATTTTTCTTTTCCATGTAAAAACAAATCTTTACATTCATCAAAACAGTTTGCGATTAAACACTTCTGAATAATATATCATGAATTTTGACTTTATTTTTTTTTTGTTAATGATAAATAACAAAATTTGATGAAACATTTTTTTTGAACTGCATTAAAAAATTCTTATTTTGAAATTATTATAATTAATTTTGTAATTCTTTAAAAATAATTTCCCTTTTAATTAGAATACTTCTGTGGAAACAAAATTAATTAAAACATTCGTTGAAACTAAACAAAGCTTGTTGATTTATTCAAAATAATATTATAACGAATATGAAAACATACAAACATGTTTTTCTAACGAATTATTTCTTACTTAAGGAGTGAAAGCTATTGATTAGTTTAAGTTTGTACCTATTATGGAACAAAATGAATTAAAACACACAATTCCTCTTTATCCCCCCCCCTTTAACTTAATTTTCATTAAATCAGTTTCTTACGAAAAAAGTATACATATAAAGACATCATTATTTTTCTAATGATTTTATTATTAATACAAAAGAAAAAGTAAATGATTATTGATGTATTCAAAATAATATTACAATGAATATTAAAAACTTACATTTTTGTTTACTTTTTAATCAATTATTTCTTACTTAAAGAGGGAAATCAAACCCATTATTAATATATTTACCTATTTAGGTACAGAATAAGTTAAAAAATGCAATTCGCCTTTACCGAAGTTAATTTTCTTAAATTTGTTTCTTCCTAAAAAATAAAATATATATATATAAAGGTACCATTCTTTTTCTGATGATTTTGTTATTAATGCTTACAAAAAAAAAAGCGAATGATTTTTTAAACCAAATTCCCTACTCCGTTAATTGCGAATAAATTGCTATTCTAATTAATTATGCATTAAAAAAGGCCCAAAATTCGAAGCGGGGGGTTCTAAATGCATTATAATGAGTCCACGCGTGCTCTGAAATCCAGGTTCCCCAAAAGTTCGAACGTTGTGAAGAAGAAAAGAGACGAACTGAAACACGGCGGAGCTTCCCTGATCCCCGTGTCAATTATCCCCGCGCCGAAGCATTGTTTCGGTGCTTCCCTCTCATTACCCGAGACAAAGGAAGGCGCCGAAGGAAATGCAAATTTGCCCTCTCAATGCCCTTAATTGCTCATTAACGACATGGTTAATTAAGAGACTAATTAATTAGTCGAGCCTCCTAATGACGGATTAGAGAAGCGCCCTGATTATGAGCGTCTTGCTGCTGCTGCTGCCGTTTTCCTTTTTTATTTTTTATTTTTCGCTGTTATTATTGCCTGGTGCTGATAATTCTAGGCTCCTGCCTAGACTTTCAGTTTTAACTCTGGAAAATTAGGGTGATTTTGATTTTGGAAAAGTCGGTGGTAAAGTAAATAATCATCTTTTCTGTTTAGGATGGAAATAAAACTCGGATTATAAAGGATTCTGCCTTTGTTTTTATGGATTTGTTGACGAAGAGGCATGGATTTTCTAACATAATGCGAGATCTGTTTACTTGAAATTTGGCATTAAAGGGAAGATTTAATTCGATGATTAAGCTCTATTTTCTTTCTCTTCAGGATCAAAACGCAAACATGATGCGAAGATTATTCGTTGTTGTTTAGAGGGAATTAATCTAAGTGTTAATTACAATTCGTAAGCTTGAGACAAAGCTCGATTATTTGAAGTCTTTTCAATCTATGGAAGCCTTTTTTGAGACCAATGAATTTTACAAGCCTTTGAATTGTAATGGCGCATGCGAAAATCCTGCAAGAAAAACATTAAATAAATTTAGTTAATGATGAGTTAATTTAAATAATAATAAAAAAAAAAAAAACGGACGATCTGCTTTGGAACAATAAATGTCCAATAAAAAAACGTCTTTACCATTCACTTTGTTGTCGCTGCTTTTATTAACATAGGATTATTTTTTTTTACATTAACACGTTGCATGTTTTGCTTTAATTATACTTAAAGGGTGTGCCTGAATTCATGGGATAAATTTTAAAGGTAAATAAAATGCATATAAAGAAGGCTTTTCTGTATAGTAATACTAGCTGTTACCCGGCGCGTTGCTGCCACAGAAGAAATAATCTTGGAAATATCGTGTGGAATTTGATATAGTAATCTTGTTTAGTTAAGAATATTTATTTTCTTGTCGGAAATGAATACTTCCATTGAAATTGGAGGATATTAAAGGAGAAGCATCAATAGTATTTATTCTATTTTTATTATTCTATTCTACAAACAAATGTTCATTTCTGTGTATTTGATTTATATATTGTTTTTGAATTGTGAAGTTTGGTGTTGTTTTAGAATGGTCATGAAAGAAATTATTTATTGTATTTTGTGCTTCGTTTAATACTCGTTTCGAAATCTCAAGTTTAATGTTAAAAAATGCTATTAAAATATTTTATTTTAAAATTGATTAAACATAGAAAATACATTTATGCATAAAATCTTTAATATAATTGAAAAGATAATTTTTTAAAAACTAAAATGGTGCAAAATTATTTGTACTGTAATATTTTTGGAAGTAACTGCAAAAATCTCCCAAATTTTATTAAACGTTTATTTAAAATTTCAAACCTATAGGATTGGTTCCCCTAAGACTTTCTGGCACACACTCGAATAAAAGTATTACGTGAGAAAAAGACTTACATTCAATGCCTACGAAATAATAATGCTTGAATTTAGTGGTTTAATCAGATACGATAACTAGATTTGAAAACATTTTTTAGTCTTCAAATTATTGTATTATGCCTATAACCTTCACGTAAGTGTAAGCAATATGTTGTTGAAATTTTATTACAATCGGATGAACGGTTGAAAAAGGCATAACAGATATACAGACAAACATTCATTTTTATTTATATAGATGAGATCGAAAATGAAAAATATAGTTGAAAATGACCAGAAATGCGGAGAGCCCAACTTCAGTTTCTTAACATGAAATCAATCACTCTCACAGAGAGGTTTCTTTTTTTACTTCAGAGCAATTTTTTTTTTTCTCAATACTGCATTTTCAGAGCTTGCGTCGCATATTGAGCCAGTAAAAGTAAAAATTAAGCATCCAGCATTCTTGCTGAGACCAGTCGAAATCATTTACATGCTGCATAATGGGGCCAAATTCCGTAAAGGGTACATGCTACATTTTATTGCGCTAGGCATCAATTTTTTATAGAATTTTGTCTGTATGTTATAATAGTCTTAAGATGTGGTGTGAAAGTTTGGGGAAGGGGTGCCAGCTCAGGCACCGTTCAGCTCATTTGACCGTGGCTCAAATTGACGTAGTCCGTCCCAAAATAGCCCAAATGTTACTTTAAAACAGTACTTTAATATAGCTAAACTAAACTAAAATATCAATATTAAGAAATATTCACTTGAGCAGAGTGATTAGGTTTAGTTAAATTACATCAATATTCAATTTGAAAGCAACGCTATAGGATACTTTGTAGTGGACTCCGTGACTTTGAACCCTGAACAGAGAACATGATCGATACTTGAGTTATCACTTTTCCCCTCAAGCTTTTGCACTGCATCAATGGAGAGACTTGTAGCTTCCACCACGTATGAGGATGTAATCGGGTTTCGAGCCTGGAACTTTTCGATCTCGACCTTACAACTCAGCCACTGTAGTCCCGTCAACAGCTATAATCTTGAGAATAACTGTCATGCTTATAACTTCCACGCAACTGTTCGGGCCTCGCGAATGAAAGGAGCTAAAGCGAAGAGAGAGAAATATTTACGTGAGAGTTGGTGGCTCACACCGGTAAACACGTGCGTTGTAGGAGCTCGTGTGGAAATTCCGAGAAATGAGCTTAGATTTAAAAAGAATATACGGGGGTTGGACTTTTAATAGTGGCAACTATTTATTTATATGAAATACAAAAGCGATTCCTGTCCCCATGTTTTAAAGTCCTTCAATACAGTCGCCAGCATTGCGTACAACCCGTTTCCAACGATGTGGAAGTCGCAGAACACATGTGGCAGTGCCTGTTCTATTGATTTGCTGTGGGGGAACCCTGTGCTTTAGGATGACACCATCAGAGTCGTACACGAGAATCAGTATTACTTTCGCATTGCTGGGGTTCTGAAGAAATTTCGAACGCCTTGGTGACCTGTAATGATACCCTTCGTTTGCTTGGCGTTTCAATTTTGACTGGTACAAATCTCATCCAGTGAAACAATACTGCTGTACAACCTCTGCTGCTGCACATTCCAATTTTATCCAACTTCGTTGTTCTTGCTTTGAAAACATCTTGCTGACAACACTTACTTTAGACCTCAAGCTAAAACAAGGATCAGTTTTTCGCGTCATTCCACATGAACATGAAATAAGAAGGACTAGTCTTTTTGTTGATAGGTAAGGTATTGACCTACCATCATGAGAAAAACCCTGAACATGGTTGTCGTAAGTATATGAGTCTAAGTAAGGAGGGAACTATGCATTAAAACAAACCAAAACATTTGGCTAACTAAACGCTCTTCATTAGGCGAGAAATTCATTTCGTTTCCGATAATGCAGATATCCGGTTTCTAACATGTTCTTTTGGCCCCAAATGAAATACAGCCCTTTTCTTCACCCCCCAAAAGTAAAAGAATATCTCGTTTCCAAGCGGGCTGACCCCTACTTTTAGGGTTATTAGGGTTTATTTCGTAACAATAGGTATGTGGCTAACGTGTGGTATACGTGGCATTCGTTGGTTTGGTTGCTTGGCATTTTTACAGCAGTTTTGCCACTATTAAAGTTCTAATCCCCGTATTTGTATATAGGTAAATAATTATCAATTACTTATAATAAATTCGTGTTGCCAAAGAAAATGTCATCATTTGTGTCCTGACTGGCGACAATGACGTTATATCTAAAGTACTTGATTTTATTGGCAGCATTTATAAACGTGAAAGAAATTTAGCATTCAGTTTGCCCTTAACAGAAAATCATGATGTGCTTTTTCGAGTTAAAATCCAATTCGTATCGAATTCCCTTGACAATTGCAACAACAACAAAATAAAAACATTGCTTCTGCTTTTTTCATCTCTAAATAATGCAGTAAGCGAAATCCTAAGAAAGCTTCCGATTTTTCTAAATCTGACCGAGTTTATTATTCTCCGAGTCTAATAGAAAAATCCTCTGAAATCCGTGCGATTCTTAAGTCTTCAGTCCTTTAAAACCTACCTGATCTGCATCTGCAACTTGTTGCCAGCAGTTTTTTGGGTCCGAAGTCGAAGGCTCCTGAAAGCCTCCGTCTGAGGATTATGCGAGGCGCAAAAAGGCGCATTTCCATGACAAAAGATTCTCCCTGGGGAAATAAAAACGGCGTTTATTGGATCAGAGCGACCCCCCAACACAATTAACTCCCTCCTAATCCGCTGTCATCGGACGATCAGGAGGTTTTCATCGTCCGCAAACACCCTCCAGTGCACCCTCCGTCGGCATGCGAAAGGAAGATCGATCATCTCCAAACGATAGAATGTTGCCACGCTTTTTCCTCCCTTTTTCGAACAATAGAAGTGCCTTTCGGTCGGTAATTCATTAAAGCAGAGCTCACAATGGATGATTTGATGAGATTCAGTCTTCTTAAGAATTGAAGAAATTAAAATAAAGGGGGATTCAGGTTCGCGAATTGGCGATTTGTGGAACATTAAGGCTTCTTATATACTTTTTCCAATTTTGTTTTCTTATTGGCTTCGGAACTTTTGTGCCGGCGCCAAATAGGCGTGAATAATTTTTTGATTTCCAAGTTTGCATGAAAGCCAAACAATATGATCGATGAATAATGCAATGATTGGATGGAGTAATATGCCATAAATAACTGATAGTAATAAATGAAGAAATTAAAATGAAAGGGGATTCAAACTCGCGAATCAACGAACATTAAGGTTTCTTATTTACTTTTCCCAATTTTGGTTTTCTTATTGGCTTTGGAAAATTTGCGCGGCGCCAAGTAAGCGCGAATAATTTTTCATTTCCAAATTTGCATGAAAGCAAGACGATATGATTGATGAATAATGAAGTGATTGGATGGAGTAATATGTCATAAGAAGCAGACTCAGAAAATACGAAGTAATCATTTTTGATATATATTACAGATGATGCATTTCTCCACATTAATTATTAATACCATGACAAAAGTTATCTATCTAACGACGTACTTATTAATTTTTTTTTCAAAAAGTGATCTACTCGAACTATATAGAATGATTGAATTTTTCCGATTTTCAAAACACGTTTTTAAACCTTTCTGTGAAAGTTATTCTGTGCTCACAATGAATTCTCTTTTACTGCAAAGCTAGTCACCCCAGGCAACTAACTGACGATGATTATATTTTATTTCTGAGAATCGCGATTGGCATCTGTCTTTATTTGATTTCAAATAACCTGTTTAGATATAAATTCATGTCCATGTTTCCGCCAAATTGTCTGACATTAAAGTGTTATTTTAATAGTCTTAACTTAAATTCTGCTTATTGTGAACATGAACTTTATGGAAAAAGAGCATCATATCATTATCAAAAATTTAAATGACTGGTTCATTTATTTCATGAATTCCACAGTTTTGTAATTTTACATTTTTTTATACAGCTCGAAACTAAGGCCTTTTTTAAAATTTTCAACAATGGAAGAAAAATCATATGATCAGATAGCTGATGAAATAATGAAAATGGCTCGTGTTTCAGGACAACAATGCCATATACTGCTGGAAATTAAACATAAAAAAGGTTAAAAAATGCCGAAATTCTACATTCGCACATATATTAAATTATTAATAAAAAAACACTTTTTGAAATTTTGAAACGATTTAAAATATTTGTATGATATTATTTTTGGCAAGTCATAACTGAAAAAAAAATTGCTTTCTTTTTTAATAATTAAAATTAAAAAAACAGCTATTGACACAAATCAATTTCAAGAGAAAAAAATATAGACAAGGTTTTCAAGATGAAAGTCTATAGTTATTTATCACAAAAAAAAAAATGTAAATTTTAACAAATGAATTGTATAAATTTTAACTTATAAATATTTGAAACACACACACACACGCGCACACACACACACACACACACACACACACACACACACACACACACAC